>JAODAL010030619.1:0-49644 GCA_025379985.1 Phyllomedusa bahiana
CAGCTACCTTATTGAGGGTTACCTACCTAAAAGAGGGTTTACCTATCTGCCTACCTAGTTTGGGGGAGTAGCTTCATACTTTAGGGGGAGTTTAACTATTATATGGGGACATAAAGCAAACCTAAAACTTGCTGTAGAAAGGAGAGCCCCATAGCCTTTTGGGGGCACTTTACTGTTAGAGGCGGCACAAGGCAGTCATCATTATCATTTGGAGCGCTAAGGATAGAGAGTTCGTACAGAGGTAGGAATTAATAGGAAAGTGAGGCGTCTAAGATGTTTGTGTTGTAAATTTTACAGTTAAGAGTCGTGGGCAGGAGAAGTCGTCGCCCTTTGGTCTTCACCTGGGTCAGACGCAAAGCAGGATGGTCTTGGCTGACAAGGACTGAGGTTACTTTAACAGGAAGGTGCAAGACTCTAGACACCAGTAGATGCAAGAAAAGGAAAAACAGAAGACAAGGCGAACACCAAGCAAAGGAGAGTAATCAGCACCAAATCATGGAGCAGAGGATAACCGAAAACCAAGTCGAAGTCCAAAAACCAGAGAATGCAAGTCAAATGAGGAAACAGAAGATATGGGAGTCAGTAAACCGGAAGAATCAAAGGCAGGAGGCAAAGCAAACGACTTGTTTTAAATAGCCTGCCTCAGTCATTGATTGGACAGATGTGGAGTCAATCAGGCCTGGGCTGGGCAGCAGAGACAGACTTAAAGTGGCCATGCACAAACCTGTAGTTCCCCGCCCCCTTTTATAGGGGCCAACCGGACCCTTGGTCTAGGACTTGGCTTGAGAGGAAACCTTTTGTGGAAATCCCTCACCAGCTGATTGGCATGAACCAAGAAAGCGGATACCCATGTTCACTCCTCTGGTCCATATGCTTTCCAGTGAACAAGGTATTGCTGAACACTATGTATTATGCGGGACTCCACAGTTCTCTTCACCTCAAATTCTAGATCTTCCTCGACCTGCACTGGAGATGGAGGCTTCTTACGAGTATTAACTGGGGACACATTTCTTGATGATAGATTTGTGGAGAACATTATAAATTTTAAAGGATGAAGGAAGGTGTAAGTGCAAAGACATTGGATTGATAACCTTAAAGGGGTTTTCTCATCACAAGCTTTTGCAGACTTGAGCTGTTGATCAATCTTACAGCTTCAAAACCAGGGGTGTGTCTCTCCTCCAAGTAGGCGTGCCTTCCCTCACTGAAGACTGGTGACATCATCATTCTGTGTGAGCAGTGGAAGGGAGAGGATGTCACAGCTCTGCAGATCTCCTGCAATGATTATCATGTCTGCAGAGCTGTCAGCTCCCTCCCAGGCTCCACAAGTTCCATGCAACCAGAGCATCTATATTGCTGTAAACAGTTATACATACAGTCTGAACTGATGAAACAAATGTGAGAAATCCTCTCTGCTCCCCCCTCTGTTATCAGGCAGGAGGTAGAGGGGGGGAGCAGAGAGCATAAGGCTGTGTTATATGGGTTGGGAGAGTGAATCTAGCAGCTAGAGACTCATTAATTGCCCAGATCCTTCACATAGAGCTGGGAGCTGAGTATAGAGGAGCTCAGAGAGCCTTTATTATACAGACACAGCCTTCATAGAAAGCTGAGGCAACTAGCTTCACTTTCATTTTACACAGCTCAGAGGGGAGTAAGCACAAAGTGCAGGCAGCCAATCACAACAGGCTGAATGAAATATCAGGCAGCCAATCACAGAAAAGGGGCGTGGCCCACCACCTGCTGCAGAAATAGCCATAGACGCACAGATTAGCTAATATCTGCTTTACTAAGTGATTTAGGTAATGCAAACCACCTTCTGCAGAAATAGCTATAGACGCGCAGATTAGCTAATATTTGCTTTACTAAGTGATTTAGGTAATGCAAACCAATTGCAAAAGTGCTTATTTTTACTGTCCTCATCATTACAGGTATGCTCTTTGTAGCGAGAAAACCCATTTAAGGCCCCATAGAACATTTTTTATCAGGATTTTTCTTTCGAATAATTTTGTATTTCCTCAGGTTCTACTGAACCTGGACTTAAACTGGATTCTATGTCTACCTCTGAACTTTCAGAAACAGAAGAGGAGAAAGCACCAAAGCAAGGATGGAAGCCATAATTCTAAAAGAATGGTGAAGTCTCAACAGACGTATGATGATCATTATTAATGACGAATTCTGCTAGGGAAAGGAATGAGATCTGAATGAGACCCCACTCAGACTGGTTATCAACACAATAACATCTGAGATATTGCTCCAGAGAATTATTACATTTCTCTGTCTGGCCATTAGCTTCAGTATGGAAGGCCGAGGAGAATGACAACTCAACTCTAAGTTTAGCACAAAAGCCCTCCAGAATTTAGCCTCAAATTGCACACTCCGGTCAGAAACCATGTTTTCAGGAAAACCATGGAGACAAACAATGTGATCAGGAAACAACCTAGGCAGAGTCTTAACCAGAGTACAAGTCTCACAAATGGAGACGTATGTAGTGTCAAAACAAGCCATGGATGGCCACCAGTAGGAGCGAGATACCTGGGAGACAACACAATACAGAATCATGCAATTTACTACACAGCCTAAATCTGAACTGTGGGGGAAAAAATAATTTCCTAGTGGTAGGTGCAGCTAAGTGTTAGTGTTCTCTTATAACAGAGGCAAGATCTGGGGAAAATAGTGAAATCTACAATACCCTTAAACAGGATAGGTTCTGGAGGTAAACCTGGGGGTTGAGCAGAACAGAAGCTTCAAGATAATGTGTCAGCCTTAACATTCTTAGAACCAAGTCTGTACATAACAATAAAGTCAAATCTAGTAAAAAAATCTAGCCCATCTAGCTTGTCTGTGGTTAAAGAGAACATCAGCTACTTTATCCTGCCTGAATGACGGCAGCATGAAATACCTGCAGGTTACCCATTCCTAACGATGTGTGTTTTACCCCGAAAAGCTGTGGCGTTCCTGGGTAAAACACCCAGTGAAGTTGCGTCGGATGTGGGGAGATGAGTCTGATGTGAGGCTTCTCCCCACCCCCACAGCTTGACTGACAGCTCTGTCACTACAGACAAACATGGGAAAGAGTTGTCACTCAAGCTAAGGGGGCAGGGAAAAGCCGGGCATTGGACCGGGCACATCACTTTTCCCCACACCTGGGACAACTTCACTGGGTGTTTTACCTGCAAACACAGTTTTCACAATGTAACGACCCCATCACTAGTTCAACTGGTGGAGTAAGAAAAATAATGGCCCCTTTGGAAAGTGGTGTGCTATCTGTGGCAACAAAAGTAACTGGATGCAGAAGTTACAGCAATGGGATACCCGATTAGCAACTCGTGAATTAAAATAATTGACTGCAGAACCACAATCAAGAAATGTTTTACCAGAAAATACATTATTCTTAAAGAAAATACTATTAAGCAACAGGACTCTTAGAAACAGAGAGAACTACCTGATCACCCAGTTGATCTTCCCAAGAGTCACCAAGGTGCTGGCGTTTTTGCTGTGGACGTTTTGGACATGTCTGGATTAGATGGTTCGTCACGCCCCAATAAGGACAATCTTTTCAGTTTACGATAGGATCTGCGACCTTGAGGAGGCATGGTAGACCCAAATTGTAGAGATTCCTGGTTAGATGAAGGTTAGATGGAGGGGGAAGAAACTAATCAGAGTGCTCCCTGTTGCATTCCCATAGACGTCGTTGTTCCAACTGAATGGCAGGGGACATACATTCGTCTAAGGTCTGGGGCGGTGGGTTGTTAACCAGCAAATCCTTACGGTCCTCTGAAAGGCATAGGCAGAATTGACTGCGCTAGGCTGGGTCATTCCATTGGGAAGGTAATTACCAGTCCCTAAATTCGGAGCAATAATCCTCTGCAGGTCCGTGTCCTTGGCGGAGGGAAATGAGGTTGGTTTCAGCCACCAACCTGATTTCTGGTTTATCATATAGGCGGCCCAAGGCCTCAAAAAACAAGTCCACGAGCAAAATTCTGGAGGTCAGGCTTCAGGAGAAAGGCACAGGTCTGAGGATCCCCTTGTAAGAGGGAGATTAGAGTCCAAACACTGTTCCTCCGTGCTAGAAGAATGGAGTCACAGCCCAAAGTAGCGTTTAGAGCTTTCACGAAAGGAGGTGAAACTTTTGTGATCAGCAGAAAAGCGATCAGGGAAGTTCATCTTGGTCTCCATGGGTGTGTGCAGGAGGTTAGTTCTCTGGGTGGCTGCAATCTCGCTTAGTTGGAGTCTTTGGGCTGAGTCCTGGACCAGCTGAGTCTGGCCATGCATCTAGTCAACAAGAGTCCTCATTTGCTCCATGAAAAAATGCTTCTCAAAAAATGTGGGCCAGTGATTATTTTAGGAGCTTTCAAGGATAGAATTGCCAGCAGCAATTTTCCAGCAAGCTAAACGGATGACCACAGGCACAATGGAGTTTAAGTACAATAGTCCAGTTACAACCGCTTTCTAAAGTCAAGCACTCGCTGGGGAATAGAGTGGAGGGCTACCCCTTGGTCTTCACCAGGGCTCACTGTAAGGCCCCGTTCACACGACGGATTTGGCCGCGGGTTCAGCCGTGGCTTTCGTCGCGGTTCCCACGGCCAAATCTCGTCCTAACCTCGTCGCAAACTCGCGTCTCCTGACGCGGGTTTACGGCGCGGGCGCTGGGGTGGTCGCGGCGCAAATTGGCCGTGGTTTGGGGCGCGGCTTGCAGCGAGGGTTTGCCCCCATGCAAATTAGTAGGCAGGGGGCAAACGGCGCCACCAGCCGCGCAACAGCCACGGCGACGCCCACTGCGACACGTGCGGCAACACCGCACGGCCGCCGCGCTGAGGACTCCCTGTCAAGAATTGACAGGAGAGTTTTCAAACACGCGCGGCAAGGCCCAAACCCGCGGCATGTGAATATTAACGCGGTTTCCCACAGGAAACAATGTTAATAAAGTGGGCGCGATTTGGCCGCGGAAACCGCGTCGGAACCCGTGGCCAAAACCGCGGCAAAATCCGTCGTGTGAACAGGGCCTAAATCAGGATGGTTTTGGCTGCAAAAGACTCTGGTTACTCCGACAGGATGGTGCAAAAGTCCAGACGTCTATGGATGCATGAAAAGGACAAACAGAAGACAAGACACCAAACAAAGGAGAGGAGTCAGACAAGCTGGGGTCAGAGACAAAAGGGAGAATCAGGCAAGAGGCAGGGGAGAGGACTGGCATTAAATAGCTGCCTCAGCAATGCGCCAGACAGAGGTGGAGTCAATCAGGAATGCTCCAAAGCCAAGCTGAGGCTGGGTAGTAGGATAACAGACACACTTAGGGGGGCCATGCACTAACAATGGTATTATTCAGTCACTATGTGGTGGTGACATGTGGTTGTGATGTGGCGATATTTGGTCTTAGTGGAAATATTGGTAATATTGGCTTGGGATTCTGGTTTTCTGTCGTGGTGTTATTTGGAAAATGTATGATAAAAGGAGGGTGGTCAGGGACTGGTTAATAGTGATATGATGTCTGACAGCGTGGTGCAACATATTAATGGGGGGGAGGGAGGGTAGAAATTTTTTCTCCCTATCCTGAGTGCAATTTAGCCTAGAGATGACATTGGTTTGGACTCTTGTATTTTCGCCACTTTCAAATTTACAGCTGCCTGAAATGGTGTTTTGAAATAAACAATTACAATAAAAACTGTATATGAGACAATGTAATCAAATCTTCAAACATAAGCTCTGTGATATCATATTTTATTGCATTCTTGTCTATGAGCTTATTTTGGTTACCATTGCCAATACTGTCTTTTTTGGAGTTTCCACTGTTCTAATAATAACCGCTAAATGACATAGGTATGCAGTATACTGGAGAAATGACTACATAGCAACAGTATGAAGTATTTATATATAAACTGACTCTAGTGTTTATATTGAGTTTTGTGTTCAGAATACCAGTAATGAAAGGTATTTTCACTACCACATTACATAGTTTAAGGTGGATTACTCTTTATATAGAGGTGGTGGAAACAAGGGTAGAGTTTTTATGTGTGAGATATACAAAATATGGACTTTAAAGGAGTTCTCAATATTAGGAGATCCATTTTCATATGTAGGGAATATTAACTTAACTGAGAGGGATCCTTATCTCTGTGGCCGAGTACAAAGTTGTTAAAATAAAGCATATGTCGCTTTTTAGAGGATCTGTCCTGCGTTGCCCAACACTCCCAACCTATTGATTTAAATAGGCAGTGTTTAATGCTACAGGGAAAATTAATGCTTATTACAAGGTTTCCCCACAGATTACAGCTGGGAGCCCCAGCAAGGGGATATTTTGTGATCTGCTTAAAGGGTTTGTCTGATGGGAAAAAATTATTATCAAAATAGTTATGCACATTTGTAATTAACTCTCAATGCATTTTCTGTGAGCTTCCTGCAGTTCTGTATCAGTTGTTTGATGACAAGAAGCTCAGTAATTTTGTGTCTCTATATACAGGAAACAACATTGTGTTCAGCACAGGAGATCATGTGACCAAAGGGGTTTGGCTTTTTTAGGACAGTATTCAAAGCCACACTCTTTTGATCTTGTCTCCCAAGGATTTCAACATGAGGAAAGAAACAGTAGGTGTGCGCCGAGACTGAGGTCTGGAGACAGTAAGATACACAAAGCACAGCAGAGAATCAAGGGACATGTAGTTTTACAGGGCAAAGGGGAACAGCTTTCAAACAGGAAATGCTGCTGCTTGCCTGCAGAGTAGGAAGGCTACATAAAGCCCAACACTTCTGAAGGGGCACCAGAAATCTAGAAATCTAGAAAACTATATGTACTGTACTGCTCCATACCTGTACTATATGTACTGAACAGCTCTGTACCTGTACTACTTGTACTGTGCTGCTTTCGACTTGTACTACATGTACTGCAGTCTTCTATGTGTACTTCATGTACTGTTCTGTTCTTTACTTTCACTTCATGTACTGAGCTGCTCTCTACCTGTATGACATGTACTTAACTGCCTTCTACTTTTAACACATGAACTGCACTGCTCTCATCTTGTGTCATGTATGTTACAGTTCTCCAAGTGTGATACATATACAGTAATGCCACCTAACTGTTCTATAGAGTTCTCCAGACTAAATATAAAAGGAGCAAGCCATTTGCTCCTAACTAGAAAATTATAAATATATAAATTATAATTAATGTTCGAGTAGGGATAGACAAAATGGAAATGCTGCACCAAAAGGAACAGCAGAAAATCGGCACCAAAATCATGCAGATTTTAGAGTGGATGGATAAGGATTTTCCACTGCAAATTTTGTTGCAGATGATAGTAAGGAAAAGGAAAAAAATTTATGTTTGCTTTTAATCTTCAATTATACACAGGACACGTCTAACCCCACCTCCAGCTACGCACATTGTAGGAACGTGCAGATTAGGGGAAGCAGGACAAAACTTTCCCTAAACACCTACTGACCAAGGCAGATATCTAAATTCCATCAGGTACGCTTTTTTTTTTCTTTCGTTTTAAGTATATAAGGGTTAAAAAACTATTCTACTAATTACTTCATATTTTTTCCATGATACATAAGACTTTTTACATAGTTTGTAATTCTGAAAAAAGACAGACGTCCATCCAGTTCAGCCTATTGTGACACAGTGTTGATCCAGAGGAAGGTAAAAACCCTTATGAGGTAGAAGCCAATTGTCCTCGTTTTAGGGGAAAAATTCCTTCCCAACTCCAATCTTGCAATCCGAATAAATCTCTGGATCAACGACCCTTCTCCAGAATCCTGGTCACTATAACCTGTTATATTATTACATCTAGAAATGTATCCAGACCCTTCTCCAGAATCCTGGTCACTTTGACTTGTTCTATTATAAATAAATAAATACCTGGATCAATGACCCTTCTCCAGAATCCTGGTCACTATAACCTGTTATATTATTACATCTAGAAATGTATCCAGACCCTTCTCCAGAATCCTGGTCACTTTGACTTGTTCTATTATTACATCTAGAAATGCATCCAGACCCTTCTCCAGAATCCTGGTCACTATGACTTGTTCTATTATTACATCTAGAAATGTATCCAGACCCTTCTCCAGAATCCTGGTCACTATGACTTGTTCTATTATTACATCTAGAAATGAATCCAGACCCTTCTCCAGAATCCTGGTCACTATGACTTGTTCTATTATTACATTTAGAAATGTATCCCGACCCCTTTTCCGAATCTCCGGTCACTATAACTTGTTCTATTATTACATCTAGAAATGCATCCAGACCCTTCCAGAATCCCGGTCACTATGACTTGTTCTATTATTACATCTAGAAATACATCCGGACCCTTTTTGATCTGTCATTGAATTCACCATGACAAGTTCCTCTGACAGAGAGTTCCACATTCTCACTGCTCTTACAGTAAAGAATCCCTTTCTATGTTTATGTAGAAACTTTCTTTCCTCCAGACATAGAGGACGCCCCCTTGTTATGATAAGATATGGAAGATATATCATTTTAATGATATCAGGAAAGACGGAAATATCAGAAAAGTCTGAAATTGTCTTCCACATTCTTTTTTTAAATAGCAAGTAGTATCAATGAAATATATATATATTTTTTTTATTTAGTCACTTTTCTGTTACAAACACTTTCATGTAGGCCTGAAAGCTTTCTGCTCAGCTTTAAGGGTATGTTAACACGGTGGTTTTTGAAAAAATGGACCCCAAAACATAATTCAACAATGCTGGTTTTACATTTATCTATCAGATGCGAAAAACGGATCCGATCAAAGAACTGACATGTCAATTCTTTATTCGTTTTACGCCTCAAACACCTTTGAGTACATGTTTGGATACGTTTTACGAAATGTTTTTCAGATTGAAAAACAGATTTAAAAAACGCTGTGTGAACATAACCTAATAAATATCCCCTGTCTTCTCTCTGGAGCATCCGACTGTTGCTGACATCCCATTCTCCCCTCATGAAGTTGAAGGCACCATGAGGAGTCAGTTGTTTAACTGACAGCTGTAGCCCGTGGGCGATCCAGAACTGGTTAAGATACAGTGCTGAGACTAGGCTAGTCACAAATTTCAATCGCTATTTTTCAAATTTTTTTTGCTGCCTGGAGTCCTGCGGTATGTACCGTACTTTATTGCTCTGTATGTGTACTACGTGTACTGTACTGCTCTCTACCTGCCCTGTATGTACTGTAGTATCATTGCTCTGTAATCCATGTATATCGGCATATGCTGTAATGCATAGTTCCCTGTGCCACGACAAGCAGCTTTTTTTATCTAAATTTACAGCACTGGGTCCTGTTATACAGAGCAAAGAATCCTGTGAAAGTTTTTGTACCCTAAATAGACGGTTATTCACTAGATGCAGATTCACCAGCTTCCATCAGTGGTCTCTTCTTTGTAAGGACTTGTTTTTATTTTGGGTGATATTATATTAATACTATTTTACTGTTACTAATAATTACTAGTAATATCATGCTCATGTTACAATAGTTTAACATCATATATGTCTTCATCAACGTTTTTTTTCTCAGAAAATCCGATATCATGCTTAGCATATGTTCTTATCAAATGCACTCTTTCTCAGTTTTTTTTTCCCTAAGAGTTTGGTAAAAAAGCCTAAAATATAGGGGTTTTTAAAAACCAGGAATGTCTCATGTTTTCCCTTTGAACTTCCCTTCTTTGCTCCTGATATGATAGCCTGTTTAATGAGTTTATAGTCTCTCCCTTAAAATTTCAGAAATTACTCTTTTTTAAATTTGCTTCTGTATTTTACAGATAAAAAAGTATGTTCCTGTCACAAATTTTCCATTGTATTCCACATAGATTCCATCATACCTCAGCAGCACACTGTATAAAGAAAATCTGCATGAAAAATTTTGCTTTTTCAAGGTTATCTATAAATGGTTTAATTCCTTTTTTAAATAACAAAAAAAGTTACCAAATAATACAACTTTACATGGAAAAAATATACCTATGTATGATTGTTACAAAAGAAACCCAAGTATAAATCCCAAAAATTTTATTACTGGGAACCAATTTAATACGCCAGACCCTGCCCCCAAATGGACCACCACTGTGACCATCAGTTGTAACGGCGTCTGCAGAATGCAAGTGATTACATTGCAGTTACACCCAGGTTTCAAGGTGAGTTTTCTTGGGGTTGATTTTTTATTCCTTTTTTCCTCTACAATCG
The DNA here is from genome assembly GCA_025379985.1 of Phyllomedusa bahiana. NCBI lineage: Eukaryota > Metazoa > Chordata > Amphibia > Anura > Hylidae > Phyllomedusa > Phyllomedusa bahiana. Next base: position 10,172 of record JAODAL010030619.1, read on the forward strand.
GCCCACCTGTGAAGACTTCTCTCGAGAAAATTTACCCAAAAAACTTTTTAGAAATCCTCACTTTTCCCGAAAGCATATCCCCGGCCTACCTAAGGGAAAGCTGGTGATGCTCCATCCCCACGCACCCCCTTTTATTATTTGAGGATGAGGCTTACCCTCATTCATTAAAAAAGCCCCTATTTGGTAGGGAGAAAAGACCCCCCCCCCCGGGGAGGGAGGTATTAGGTCTCCTCAGTAGTAGGGAAGTATATAACTCCTTTGGTAGGTAGTTATATAAGTCCCCTTAGTAGGTGTAGTCTATAGGTACGCTTTTTAAAGATAGGTAATGGGCCCCCTTATTCATAGACAGGGATATGGCCCCCTGTAGATAGTTTATATAATCCCCCAGAGTAGAGAGGTAGGTATAAAGGTCCCCTCAGTAGGTAAGTATATACCCCCCAAAAAAAAAAAAAATTGTCAGGTAGGTATATAGGTCAGCATGGTAAGTAGGTAGTTATAAAGGTCCCCCAGTAGGTAAGTAAGTACACAGGGCCTCCATGTAGGTAGATATATAACCACTTTCATTAGCTAGGAAGGTATATAGGTCCCCTGGTAGGTAGGTAAATTTGTAACCTTAGTAGGTAGATATTTAACCACTTTCAGTAGCTTGGAAGGTATATAGGTCCCCCAGTATGTAGGTAAATAGGTCACTTTGATATGTAGATATATAGGTTATCCAAGAAGGTAGGTAGGTGTATAGGGCCCCCAGTAGTTTGGTAGGTATATAGGATCCCCAGGAAGGTAGAGGGGGGACTGCTTTTCATAAGGAAAGGTAGAGAAAGAAAAGCAGGGTGCAGGAGTTACATGCAGTATGTGCAGTCATGTACTGTATAATAGCTGTACGATGGGCCCCATGACTGAACTCCACTGGTGAGCCCCAGGCATCCTACTTGAAGACTGTCCGAATCTGTTAGCACACGTTAGAGGAGATTCATCATGGTCTATAAGAATGATGCTGTGTTGATACATGAGAGCTAGTGAAGACAGCAACATCCTGGACACATAAACCTCATATCCTGCATGTACTACACTGGGAGCGATGCATCCATGTGAGAAAAGTCAAGCGACCATTATCTTTAAAAGCAAAATCTACTTTGATAACTGTATTTTTATTACCCCTTCCCACTCACTTGGCACAGTAGGTTTATGTCATTATCCAGAGAAGGCAGCATCTGTGACTGACAATAACCACCTTAAATCAATCCCTTTGATGCCATAACAAAAAGCTGCCCAGGCATCAACAAAGGGGGTGGTTCTTTTTTGCATCCTCATTCTTGGGTCCAAAAATTGCACAGGTTGATAGGACAGTCATGGGCCTTTGCTGCCTTTTAGGGTGTACTTCCTAAGCATTTTATTTACATAGGTATTCCAAAATGTTATAGTAAGAAAAATTGTAATGAAAGTCATATTCTCAAAGTAAGTAAAAATAAAGTTAATAAATGCAATTACCGTATATACTTGACTATAAGCTGAGGCACCTAATTTTGCCACAAAAAATTGGGAAAACTTATTGACTCGAGTATAAGCCTAGGGTAGAAAATGCAGCGGCTACTGGTAAATTTAAAAATAAAAATGGATACCAATAAAATTACATAGGCAGGTATAGGCAGTTTAATGTCCCCATAGGCAGGTATAGGCAGTTTAATGTTCCCTATAGGCAGGTCTATGTCTCCCATAGGCAGTGTTTTTTTTTGTTTTTTTTAAATACATGTACTTACCTCTCTCCCCCGCTGCTCCAATGTGCTGCCTCATCTTCCTAGCCCAGGTGGCCTGATGCTGTCAGGCCACGGAGGCAGCGTGATGACATAGCACGCCGCCTGTGCCGGAGACTACAGAAGGCCACAAGTCTGCTTGCGGCCTTCCGGAGTTCTATTGCACGCTCTCTCCCAGAGGAAGCGCATACAGCCCAAGAGGTCGCCGCCAGTGCCCGAGCCATGGTAGTGCCTGGACGCTGTGGGCTGACTTGAGAGTCGGCTGTATACGCTCCCAGAGGAGTCACATTCAGCTGATGGATAAACAGGTTTTATAAAAAAAATCTGAATACCCACATACCACATTTTAAATATTTAGCTTTATGCTGGTGTCATGTGGCTGATCCCATACTGTCTCCTACATATACATTTGGTAAGTTAGTAAGAAATAGGGCACAGATGGAAGGGATCACTCTTTTACATAAATCTGCAAAGGAGCTATAGAAGCAGGTGAACAAAAAATTTTAATCACTTGTCCATGGTTTCAATTTTCATTGCAGATTCACTGTGTGAATAAAAATGGTAGATAAGGTATTCATAAACTTTAAGTTAAAAGCCATGTTGTACTTAACTAAAAATACTACCATAAATATGTGGAATCTCAAAACACAAAATAATAAGATTTCAGACATCAATGTAAACAAAAAAAAATCTAAAAGTGAATAATTCATTCATCACTAAAGGTTAATAAGAGATGGAAAACATATTCATAGTCCATCAAGATCAAGGAAAAAAGTATGGTAATATTCTGTAGTTATAATCGTCCAACAGTTGTTTCTGGAACATGGCTGAAAACTAATCTGGAATAGCAAAAGCAGTGCACTGAGCAAAAGTAACAAGTGATGAGAATCCTTTGATGTAACGCGACTGTGGTATATGTTGAACTGTTTTCATGGATGCACTCTACCATTAAAGGGGTATTCTCATTTTCCTTTTTCCCTGCCCACAATGAGTCTGTGCAGGCTGCAGAGAACAGAGTAGGGATCATGCATGCACATTTCTCGCCCTTCTCCTCTATTGGAGGTGATCCAATGTGTTTGGCAGTTCTCCGAACTCCTATAGACATGAAAGGAGAAAGACGTGCATTTGCAGCCACCTTTCCATACAAGTCCATCCACAGACTTGGACAAGTCAGGGAAAATGGCAGATCGTAATACCCGTTTAAGATTATATTATGTTACAGATATTTTTGTTTCTGTATACTTGCTAGTTTTTATTTGAAAGGACCTGTTCAGACCAGATTCGGGGAATGTTACTAGACTTGTTGTATCTAATCATCATCCGATAACATCTGGATCAGTGGAATATTTAAATGTTAGTGGAAAAACATTCACATAGTGATTGTATCAGAAACAAGATGTGGTTCATCAACCACATTTCTTTATGACTTTGTTGCTGTTTGATGTCTTGTTTTTGCAGGAAGAGTAGCAGATTTTATGACCTCATATAATTTAGCGTTTAATAAATAAGATTAGTTTTTGGTAATGGCGGGATGCATCAGAAACATAAATCTGCCACTATTTTCCATTCACATTTTGCTTTTAATACTAACAACATAACTTTATTGCACAGTTATTTATTGTTATCACTGTATGGATACCAGATCTACTGCATGTACGGTTCTTAATTTTGTGAAATTCTGTTGAATTAAAAATCATTTATTAAAAAAATAACATGTTTATTGTATGTTTTTTTTGTGACTTTTTAGTCGTTTCAAATGCAAACAGTTACATTAGGGAACCACAGAGTACATCCTCTTTGATTGGAGGTGTGCTTTTTCCTCATCTTCTATATTCGGCCTAGACATACATGGATGATTATTTCAGTGTTGACTCATGTCTGCAGAGCTTGTGGTCCAAACAAGTTATTTATCTAAATTTTCCATCATCATCATCCCTGTATTTTCAACACAAACTCTATGTTGGTGCACTGACAGTGTCATTCTACTAATATGCCTTATACTGTGCACACATACTCCAAAATGCAGTACTGTAACATTAGAATGATGGTGACCTAACTATAATCACCCCAAAAGTATTATTGCCAGATAGTGCCAGCATAATGCCTACAGAATATTTGTGCAAATCAGTTTCCCATGATGACCACAAGTGTGTCCACATAGTTTCCCCAAAGATAAGTTTGCCAAATGGAGTGCACCCATAATTCAGAACATAAGCAACTGTACCAACAGTTTCCATTAAAATAAGTATGCCAAGCATAGTACATATAGTGCCCCAGAGTACACCGTAATATACCACTTGTACCATTTGCAGTTTGTAAAGTTGTGAGAAGGATTTGAAAGCGTTATAAGATTAAGAAAGCCCATTATCTTCAGAGGATGCTAAATGCACTGACAAGGTATTATAGTATTAAGTTTTATATGTGGTGCAAAGGCATGGCTGATCTAAAATAACCCAGCAGTTCACCAAGCATTTTAAAAATGGGCTTGCTCACTTCAATCCCTGTCTAAAACATTATGGTCTGGTACTTAACAATGGTGGTTGCAGTTGCATGTGAGCATTGCTGCCTTCGGGACCCAAATAGCACATTTGCCATATTTATTACTGATTTATTAATTAAAATAGCGCAATTATATTCCACAGGGCTTTACAAAGATTATTGTCATTTATTAGTGAAGAAATAGCAGTAATAAAGCATATATGAAGGATACAAAAACACAAATGTCCCTGAAAAATAGCAAATATTCCTTAAAATGTAATATTTATTGAAATAATGCAAAAAAAAAAAACCTATTCACAATATTATACCGGGTCATAAAAAATATATCTCACTCACCCTTTATGATGACCAAAAGGATATGCAAGTTTAGGCGGATTAGACACCACGTTGAATGATGGTTTACCATGCTAAACAGCAATATTGGAGTAGATATGCTGGTTAATGGTAAGGGAAATTAATACTGACCATATTAATCACCCTACAAATCGCCCTGTGCGGGGTGGGCGACCCCACAAAAAGTGACCCTAAAACACCCTGCAAAATCCCTAAAAGAAAAATAGAATTGTCCATCAAATAAAACAAAAGTATAAACAAAATAAATAAACACCGGGATATATGATCCCAGGATGAGAATGTGAGAATGTATGACCCTGCCTATGATTGCCACGTGCCGGTTTAAATAGTGTGCAGCCAAAGGAGCGTTTCCTATGAAGAAGGAGTTCCAAATCAGAAGTTGCTGGGATAAACAATGGCCAATTTCTGGCCAATGTAATACAATTAAGTCCAGATATAGGAATATGAACTTCCCCAATCAGGTATATGACTAAATAGTTGGATACTTGTATACTTTACAGATAGAAACTTAAACATTATGGGCATCTCAGAGAGACCTGTGTACCGGAAAGCGTCAATCTGGAAGTAGATGCTTTCCACAGTGGAAAACACTCGTTGCTGATCGGCAAACCAGATGTGATACATTGAGCACCAAAACTAAAAGCCTGCTACGTTCCAAGGTGGAGGCAAGAGTCGGCAGGCATCTATAGAGACCTAAAATAAATATATATTACATGCAAGTATGGGCAACCTGAATATAAGGATAGCCATCATTGGAAAAACCGTAAGTACATTTATTATGATCAGGCCAAGTAAATTAGTCTATTGGACTATTGGTAGCCTATGGAAAAAAATAAGTGATCTCACAGCATAATACATAAATTGTGCAGCCCAGGAATGATGGTCTGGCAGCAGTATCCAAAGGTAAAACTATTAGTTATACATATAAATCAGTATAGTATAGAAATGGCAGGTAAAAATTTAATTTTAAATACAGTAAGAAGGGACAAGATTCTTAAAACAAGTATAGGTCAGATGTTCATTAATGCCCTGTGGAACCAATTGATAAATCCATTCAGACTCTTTCTGAAGGAAAGGACAGTCCCAATCACCTCCTCTAGCCCCTCGTCGCACTACTTCAATGCCACAAAAAGTAAGTTTCCTAAAACTACCAAGATGTACCTTCTGCATATGTAATGCTAATGGAGCAGTTTTTTGATATCATTGTCATGTTCACTTACCCTACGGCATAATTCTTTAAGGAGATTTGGTTGGTAATGGCTCTTAACCAATTGATCACCCTTTCTTTGCGGTAAGTAATTAGAGGATGATCTGGCAAGATTTGGGAGACCCTTTGGTCTAGCAAGAGAAGGTCCCAATATTTAGTCAAAGTTTGATTACTTCAGTTGAATGCACCACTAATTTTAAGGTCAGGTCTATCCCTTATGTGTTGGTTTTGTTTCGGTTTGAGTAGATTTTCCCTTTTAGCTTGGAATAGGTCTCTTCCAAGACTAAGGTAGTTATTACCGAAACGCGTCGGTCTGTTGGATTCAGGCTTGCGTCAGTTTGGACTCGTCGTTTTGTTGTTGCCTGTATATGTCTACGAACTATCACTTGTAAGTTTTTAAGTATGTGCAATTAAAGCTATTGAATTTTAGCTAAAGCTGCTTACATTACACCTCCTACTACACCCTCTTTGGATGCTGGTTATCCTGCTATAATTAGAGTACTACGAACACCGGTGTGAGCTCCCGGCTGACCGTGCATCCACGTTACATTTGGAGAACTGCAAACAGATTGTGGGTAAGCTGGACATTTGTTGTATTTTTTTTTTTAGGTCTCTTCCAATAACCTCTGTAGATAAGCATGACGTTCAAAATGAACCCTCAATTCATGAGATTGTATCACAAAGTTTTCTATATCAAAATTGTCCCCTAGGGATTCCTCTCAATTGAGGGCGTGGATGACAGCTCCTCCAGTATAATAAACTGTTGGTAGTGGTTTTCTTACTTTATATTTTCGTTGACAATGACTCATCTCCATTTTTCATAATCAAAATATCAAGAATTGGTAAAATATATTCATTGAGTTTATAAGTGAACCAGAGACAAAGTTCGTTGACATTAAGCCAAGCTACAAATTCAATGAAGGATGCTGTGTCACCACACCATAGTACGAGAATGTCATCGATATATCTCAACCATAAAATAATTGGATCTGTTCTTTCAGTATTCTTGTCAGTGAATAGCACAGTGTTCTCCCACCAGCTCAGGAGAAATTTGCATAGGTGGGTGCACATGAGCTACCCATGGTGGTGCCCCTGAGATAATGGAAGAACTGACCTCCAAAGAGGAAAAAGTTATGCTCCAAAACAAACCTCAAAAGATCAAGTATGAATTTATTGTGTCCGGAGAATTGGATACCCCTTAATTAGGAATGATTGGACTGCATATAGTGTTTTTTCATGGGGAATTGACAAATACAGTGCTTCTACTTCAATGCTAGATAGGAAGATGTCTTTATCCATGGATAAACCCTCAAGCCTAGAGAGCAGATCTATGGTGTTTTTAATGTGAGATGGTAAAGAGGGGACAAAATTGCATAATGTTCTGTCAATATAAATACCAGCATGATAAGGCTATTGATCACAGAAACAATTGGGAGATCTTTCAGACGAGAGACCCTTGTGCACTTTGAACAAACTATAAAAAGTTGCCCTTAATTGACATTTAGGCAGGATGAAAAGCAATTCCTGCCTACTAATTAGTTTATGTGACACTGCATCCTCCACCAATTTCTTTAGTACTGTATATTATAGAAAATATCCTGTGGATTTTCTCTAAGGACTCTGCAGCAGCTTTTATCCTTCAGGATATCTAAGCACATTGATTTATAATGCTCTTGTTCCATAATCACAATCTTACCGCCGTTTGCAGATGGTTCTATAATTATTTGCACTTTTCAGGATGTGATCTTTGTTCCTTCATTTAGTTTGACTCCCTGATATCCAGTTGCAACCTGTCGCTAGTTCCAAACTTTTATCATAGAGTCATGTTTCTCTCAGTAATACATGTTGGATGTAAGGCCTGTGTGTCCAGGATGCTGTTGCCATTACTAGCTCTCATGTATTCGCTCAGCTTAATTCTGGTCCTGCTTCCCATTCCCAATACAGGTCCTAAGGGATCTTATCTTCCATGTGATACTGATGATGCCTTTACATGTGTAATCTCCCCTCCTGTAGAATCTGATGTAGGTTCTCTCCTTTCTCGACACTGTTGCTGCCTGTGGAAAGAGTTGTAACCACATTATTGAAGATGAGGCCAGGAACTTAAGCCACACAGAAGGTCCCATCATGTATTGGTTTACAGAATAGATATCAGACCACTGTCTTGTAATGAGCTGTGTACCTGTGTGATAATCATATAGCCATCACCGATTAAAAACCATGGGAGAAAACATTGAAGGTTCCTGCAAATTAAAAACCATGGGAGTAAACATTGAAGGTTCCTGTGAATTAACAGCAAGCAGAGATATAACTTTTTTATTAAAAAGTTTCAAATTTACATACAGTACAGCAATCTAGCAGATATTTAAGTGCATTACTATGAGAACCACCTGAGGCCGATAGGAAATTATTTTTATTGAAAGCTTTTTGGAAAGGTTACCAATCACCTCTCTGATTATTCCAAGCTGCTGTCTAACTACCGTGAGTCACTTCCTGCTCAGCACAAGAGCTTGTTTACCTAAGTTTTAACCTATAAAGCTCTGTAGCTTAGCACACTATAGATTATTAACCTCTAGCACTCATGTCACTGAGACAGAGTGATCACCCTGAAAAGGGCGGTCCCATCTATCAGTGGCTGACCCTTCTTTACATGCCACCACCAATAATCCTACAGATAATTAGATACAAATCTATAATGAGCAAATAAATATTGACATTTATTACAAAGTGGACAAACTTTAACAAGTTTCAGCAAATCAATGTTATTCTCTGCATAATGAAAACATAAACTCTACTCTCTACTCTTTTTTACCATATTTATTCTGCACCAATTCCTTGTGTTTTTTAAGATCTCTGCTAGCAGTCATTGAGTGAGAATTGATTGACAAAAATGTGTCCTTTTAGTTAACAAGCAGATGCTTGGCTCATTACAGAAGAGATATCGGAGCACTGTCTTCTAATGAGCTGTGTACCTGTGTGATAATCATGTCACCATCACAGATTGAAAACCATGGGAGTACACATTGAAGGTTCCTGCGAATTGACAGCAAGCAGAGATATATAATTATTTATTATTTTTTTATTAAAAACTTTCAAATTTACAAACAGTACAACATTCCCTTTAACACCTCCACCCAATTCCTCTCATTGCAACAATACAATGACATTAATGATAAAAAAGAAATAAGAAAAACTCTGGTGAGTTATAACATTGTTTAATGAATATAAAGTTCTCCGCTTATCCGGAAAGCAGAAATGTCAGTTCTAGAGCTTAACAAATGACAGAAACATTTTACAGTATAAAAAAGATGAACAACAATTTTTTTATTTTGGCCCCAAAAAATTTGGGCCCAAGAACAGTTGTACAGCCAGGCAGGGTAAAAGGTGGTCCGGGGCCGACTGTGGTATTGGCTCTCACGCCCTGTAGTATGCCCTGCAGGAAAAAAAAACAGCCAGACCAGGATAAAGGGGTCCCTGAGCAGACTTGTAAACTACTTTGGCTCTGACTTTAAAATATATTGTGAAAAACACAAGATAGGTGCACACTGAAAAGGCAATATACATCTAATCAAACATCGTGGAAACACTAAGACTAAGTAAAACCTAGTATATAGGAATTTTTGGAAATGCATTATGCTAAGGAAAATTTTGAAAAACCTGGGCCTTATTTACAGTATTTGATCAAAGATTGAATTAACTAACTCCCAAAAGGGAAAGGGGATCCCAGAGCGGTGATCCCTACACTAAATTGTTACCTCATAGGCGTAATTTACAGACTGAAACTATGGGTATGGTAGGAACTAGCAATTAAACCATCTGATGGTTAAAAAGAGGGCTGTTTTGCAGAAGCCAATGAGATCCCACTCTAAATGAAACAAAACATATTTTGGGTCTGCACATTTAAATATATTTAAAAAAAGGTCCCCTGAAAAGGCAATTATACGTTTAATAAATACAGTGGGGACATAAAGCTAAGTAAAACCCAAGGGGGGGATATGGGAAAAATTGGGGAAAGCATTTTGCTAAGGAAAATTGAAAACCGGGGCTTTAGTTTACAGTTTGAAAAGATTTTATTAAGCTCCCTCCCAAAACGTCAGGGGGTCCCCGAGCAGGTGAGTCCCTACATAAATATGTTTCCCCACTAGGCGTCAATCCCGACTGCACTTCAGGGGTATGGTAGGAACTAGCAATTAAATTATCCTGCCTGGTTAAAAAGAGGGAGCTGTGTGCAGCAAGCCAAAGAGATCCCAATCTCAAATTTAACTACAAAACATCGTTGCTTGCAAATATAAAATATTTGTGAAAAAAACAAGCAAGGTGCCATGAAAAAGGGAATATATACATCTAATACAAAATCAGTGGCACACTAAAGACTAAGTAAAACCTAAGCTATATGGGGAAATTTGGAAAGGCTTTTACTGCAAAGGGAAAAATATAAAAAAACCGGGGGACTCTTAGTTTACAGTATTTTTTCAAAGATTGTATTAAGTCACCCCCCTTGTGGTATTGGCTTCCCACTGCCCGGTATTTTGACCTGCAGAAAAACCCCGCCCCGGGTAAAGGTGGTCCCTGAGCCGGGCTTGTGGTTTTGGGCTTAAAAGTTGTTTGTTTGACCCGCAAAAGAACAGCCAGACCAGGGTTAAAGGGGGTTGCCTGACCCGGGTTTGTGGTATTGGTCTACATTTGCGCTGTATTGTATGACCGGGCAGAAAAAGGGGCCGGGACCAGGGAAAAAGGGGGTTTGCCTGAGCAAACTTGTGGTTTTGGTTTAAAACCCGGGCCCTGTTTGTTTGGAGTTTGAGAAGAACACCCCAGACCAGGGTAAAGGTGGGTTGCCTGAGCCAGTTTTGGGGTATTGGCTCTACCTGCGGGTATGTATGGGGGCCAAAAAAGAACGGGCCAGACCAGGGTAAAGGTGGGCCTGAGCCAGTTTTTGGGGTTTTGGGTCTACACTGCCCTGTATGTAGGCTGCAAAAGAAACCCGCCCAGGGAAAAGGGGGTTTGCTGACCCGGGATTTTTGGTTTTGGGTCTACACTCCCCTGTAGTTTTAAACTGCAAAAGGAAACAGCCCAGGGAAAAGGTTTGGTCCCGGGCCCCAAAACTTGTGGTTTTGGTTTTTCCCCAATTGCCCCTTTGTATGCATGGATTGCGGGAAGAAACACCCCAGACCGGGGTAAAGGGGGTTTCCCCCCTGAGGCCGGGACTTGTGGTTTTGGGTTCCACTGCCCCTTTGTATTTTATAAATGCAGAAGAACGCCAGAGCGGGGAAAAAAGGGGGGGCCCTGAGCCAAAATTTTTTGTATTGGCTCTACACGGGCCCCTTTTGTATGATGCCTGCAGAAAAAACAGCCATACCAGGGTAAAGGGGTGCCTGACCCAGGTTTTGTGGTATTTGCTTACACTGCCCTGATGAATGAGCTGTGGGAAGGGAACAGCCAGACCAGGGTAAAGGTGGTGCCTGACCCGGGACTTGTGGTATTGGCTTTTTACACTGCCTTGTTTGTATGAGTGCAGAAGAACAGCCAAACCAGGGAAAAGGGTTGGTGCCTGACCCGATTTGTGGTATTGGCTTAAACTGCCCTCTATTTTAATGCCCTTTGCGGGGGAAGAAAAAACCCGGGGTTTAAAGGTGGTCCCTGGGGCCGGGACTTGTGGTATTGGCTTACACTCCCACCTGTTTTGTATGACCTGCAGAAGAAAAACCGCCCAGGGAAAAGGTTTTTTTCCCTGAGAGACTTGTGGTTTTTGCTCTAAAACTGCCCTGTTTGTATGACCTGCGAAGTAAAAGCAAGCCCGGGGTTTTAAAGGTGGTGCCTGAGCCAGACTTGTGGTTTTTGGTTTACACTGCCCTGTATGTATGCCCTGAAAGAAAACAGCCGACGGGGGTTAAAGGTGGTGCCTGACCCCGACTTGGGGTTTATTGGTTTTAAAATGTCCTGTATGTAAAAACCCGCGGGAAAAAACACCCGGGCCGGGTAAAAGGTGGTCCCTGGGGCCGGGATTTTTGGTATTGGCTTTTCATCCCCTGTATTTTATGACCGGGGAAGAAACAGCCAGACCGGGGTTTAAAGGTGGTGCCTGACCCAGACTTGTGGAATTGGCTTACACTGCCCTGTATGTATGCCCTCCCAGAAGAAACCAAAGGACGGGGGTAAAGGTGGTGCCGGGAGCAGATTTGTGGTATTGGCTCTACACTGACCTGTATGTATGCCCTGCAGAAAAAGAGCCAGACCGGGGGAAAAGGTTTGGTTTCCCCGGGGCCCGGGAATTGGGGTATTGGCTCTACACTCCCTGGATTTTATGACCCCAGAAAAAACCAGACCGGGGGTTTAAAGGGGGGGCCCTTTAGCCAGACTTGGGGTTTTGGCTCCCCCATTTGCCCTTATATATGCCCTGCAGAAGAAAAAACCCAGCCCAGGGTAAAGGTGGTGCATGATCCAATTGTGGTTTTGGGCTCTACACTCCCCTATATGAAAGACCCGCAGAAAGAACACCCCAGACCAGGGAAAAGGTGGTTTTCTGACCCATACTTGTGGTTTGGCTCTACACTGCCCTGTATGTATGACCTGCGGGAAGTACGGCCAGACCGGGGTTTAAGGTTGGGGGCCTGGGCCAGACTTGTGGTATTGGCTCTTCACTCCCCTGTTGTATGCCTGCAAAAGAACGCCCAGGGAAAAGATGGTGCCTGACCCGGGACTTTTTGGGTATTGGCTCTACACTGCCCTGTATGTATGCCCTGCGAAAAACAGCCGGGCCCAGGGAAAAGGTGGGGCCTGAGCCAGCCCTTGTGGAAATTGGGGCTTACACTGCTCTTTATGTATGCCCTGCAGAAAAAACGGGCCGGGACCAGGGAAAAGGGGGGTTGGGGGCCCTGAGCCAGACTTGTGGTATTGGCTCTCCTGCCCTGTATGTATGCCCTGCAAAAAAACCCCTGGCCCCGGGGTTTTAAAGGGTGGTGCCTGACCCAGACTTTTTGGTTTTGGCTACATGCCTGTATGTATGCCCTGCAGAAGAACACCCGGGACCGGGGTTTAAGGGGGGTGCCTGAGCCAAAACTTGGGGTTTTTTGCTTACACTGCACCTGTATGTATGCCCTGCAGAAAAAAACAGCCGGGACCGGGGTTAAAAGGGTTTGGTGGCCGGGCCCCAGACTTTTTGGTTTTGGCTCTACACTGCCTGTATGTATGACCTCCCCAAAGAAACCCAGACCGGGGGTAAAGGGGGGTGCCTGAGCCGGGACTTGTGGTATTGGCTTCCCACTCCCCCGAATGTAGGGACCTGCAAAAGGGCCAGACCGGGGTTTAAAGGGGGTTTGCCTGAGCCGAATTGTGGTATTGGCTCTCCCACTGCCCCTGGATGTTGACCTGAGAAAAAACAACCGCCCGGGGTAAAGGTGGTGTTTAGCCAGATTTGGGGTTTGGCTCCACCTGCCTCTTTATATGCCCTGCGGGAAAACCCAACAGCCCGGGAAAAGGGTTTGGTGCATGATCCGACTTGTGGTTTTGGGCCTTAAAATGCCCTATATTTATGACCGCAAAAGGGAACACCCCGACGGGGTTTAAAGGGGGTTGTCTGGCCAAATATTGTGGTTTTGGGCTTACACTGCCCTTGTATGTAGGGCCCTGCAGAATTACAGCCGGGACCAGGGTAAAAGGTGGTGCCTAGCCAGATTTTGTGGTATTGGCTCTTCACGCCTGTATGTATGATGCAGAAGAACAGCCCCAGGGTAAAAAAAATGGTGCGGACCCGGGACTTGTGGTATTGGCTCTACCTGCCTGTATGTAGGGCCCTCCCAGAAAAACCCGCCAGACCGGGGTAAAGGTGGGTGCCTGAGCCAGATTGTGGTATTGGTTTCTACACTGCTCTGTATGTTTTGACCTGCAGAAAAAAAACAGCCGGGCCCAGGGAAAAGGTGGGGGCCCTTGAGCCAGACTTGTGGGTATTGGCTTTACATTGCCCTGTATGTAGCCCTTTGGCAGAAGAAACAGCCAGCCCAAAGGGAAAATTTTGGGTTGGCCTGAGCCAGACTTGTGGTATTGGCTTTTCCATTTCCCCTGTATGTAGGGAAACCTCCCAGAAGAACAGCCAGCCCGGGAAAAGGTGGTGGCCTGACCCAAATTTGTGGTATTGGCTTAACTGCCTTTTTATGTATGACCTGCAGAAGAACAGCCAGCCGGGAAAAGGTGGTCCCTGGCCAGACTTGTGGTATTGGCTCTCATCCCCTGTTTGTTTGACCTTTCAGAAAAACCCACCCAGACCGGGTAAAGGTGGTGCCTGACCCGATTGTCGTTTTGGGCCCATTTAACTACCCTGTATTTTTGGCCCTGCGGGGAAGAACAGCCAGCCCGGGTAAAGGTGGTGCCTGAGCCAGACTTTTTTGGTTTTGGGGGGCATACAGGCCTGGGGGGTGTGCCCGGGCAGAAGAAAGCCGGGCCGGGGAAAAGGGTGGTGCCTGACCCAGACTTGTGGTTTTTGGGCTCTACACTCCCCCTGTATTTTTTAACCTGCAGAAGTACAGCCAGACCGGGGTTTAAAGGGGGGTGCCTGAGCCTAAATTTGGGGTTTTTGGCCCATTTCCATTTCCCCTGTATGTTGACCTGCAAAAGGGAACGGTTCATACATTTGGCACTTTTACATTGCTTTTAAAGTGTTTTAAAAACGGGGGCTGTCAGCGCCAAGTTCCATACTTTGTGCCCTAATCTGTAAACACATTTGTTCTTAAAATTTCCACTCCTGTTTTATCTATCCCGGCCCCGGGAAGGTTTTTAAAAATTTTTCCCCAGTGCCCCCCTTTTTAGATTTTAAAATCTCATTTATACTCAGTTTTCCTTATGGCGTTTTCTCCAATTGGGGGGCCTTTAAATTTTAAAACCAATGCTGTGCATTTAGTTTTCTAGCCAGCTATAATAATCTAGCCACCGAAAATTTTTTCAGGAGCTTGTAGGAAAAATTTCCAATACCCCAATAAAATTTAACATAAGGGGGATAATTACCCTTAACCCAATGAACCCCAATTTTTCAAAGCGTTTTTACATTTTTAAAAACCCTTTGGGCATTGTTACAGAAAGGGCTTTGCAAAAAAAGTGTGGGAACTTTCCATTTTTCACCCAAAAAATTTAACATTTTCTCATGAAATTTAAAAATTTAGTTAATGGACATCATTTTAAAAAGGGGGAATTGGGGCGTGAAAAAGTTTGGGGTGCAGAACAAAAGGTTTTGAAATAGCTTTAAAACCCTTGGGGGACAAATTTTTTCAAAAAGTTTTTTTTTTGCGAACCCCCCCGCCCCCCCCGTGTAACCAAAGTGAGAAGGGAAAAGTAGGTCGTGTTTTAGTGAAGTGAGAACTCCCCTTTCTTTTAGGATGTTAAAAATGTGAAAACATTTAAAAAGAACTTGTGAAAAATTTGTTATTTCCCGAAACATCGATTCTTTGTTTTTGGGGGTTTTTGTGCCCCAGCTTTTTTTCCCAAACCCCGCAGAATTTATCGGACAACAACCCCTTCTTGGGAAACACAAAAGCTGTTAAAGGGGTTTTCAGAATTATTTTTTAAAAATTTGTTTTTATACTGTTTTCCAATTTAAAAAAACCCCGTTTCTTACCCCTAAAGCTGTGTTTATCTTTAGACCTGGGCCCGCCGGGGGATTTTCACCCCTGCTTCCCCCCTAGAGATGAAGGGGAGCAGTAAAAAGTTTTTTGTTTGATTGAAACCTTTGAACTTTAGGGTGGGTTTGTTCAAGGTTCGAAAATCGAAAAATCGAACCCCCAATTTTTAAAATTTATGGGAAAAAGATGTTTGGTTTATTTTTTACCCCTTTCAGGTGAGGAGAAGCTGTAGTTTCCCCTCCATAACCCGAAATGGAGATGTGGAAAAACTTAGTGAAGAAAATTTGGCCTTTAAAAGTTTAAAGAAAAAGATTGAGAGGACATAAAATACTTTTCCTTTCCTTTTTTAATGGCTAAAATGAAAAAAAGGGGGAACCCGTTGCAAAGCAGGGGCGGGAAACTATAGGGGGTTTTCAGGGTACAGCTGGGATAGGGCCCCGATCCTGAGGGGGCTCAAAAAACCCCCTTTGGGCAATAGGAATTTGGGAGGATTGGGGTTATTACAATTTCTGAACCCCCCAAAAAATAACCCAAAAAAGAAACTTTTGGGCACTTGGGGTATGATTTTTGCAAATCCCAAGGGACTTGTATAAAATATATTATATGGAGTTTGGTTTTTATGTGAGCCGCAAATGTCACCAAAAAAACAGCTTTTTGGGGGTGGGGGGATGCCCGCCCGGGAATAACAACCTCCTTAACTATTGTGTCTATGGAGAGGAAAATGCTACCTAACTAAGAACAGTCTGTACAGTACAGAGAGTGAACTGAAAATGGCGTTCACAAGGCAATACGGTGAAATATATATAACCTCAGCGATGACGTTTTTGAGACTTCTCCGTGCTCTGCACTGGTTGGATGGCCACCAAAAGTGCAGAAAGGTGATTGGATGGCCGCCAAAAGTGCAAAAAGGTGATTGGCTGGCTTTTCTAGAACGGTTCGATCAACACTACTCCCCACCTATAAAATCATGTTCATGGTTCATAAGACACTAGCATCTGAATGAATTTATCAATGTAATAATATTTACCTACAGAATAAAGGTAACCATTTATGCAGAAATCACAGAACATATCAGGAAATCAATCCTTACAAACCAAAACAAGTACTTACAGATGGGTTACCTAAGTGCTCCTCTTAAAATATAACTTTTAATTATAAATATTAAAATACCAAATGCATATATGGCCCGTAACAATAATCTGAAAACGAGATGTATCCACCGGAGAAGTTGTAATGCTAATAGGTTATTTGGCCATCAAGAATCCATATTGTTTGGATCCCTTTAAGACAGCTTGGTTTAACTCATATAATAAAGTAACTTTCTTAGTGACTGTAAGAGTTAGTAAAAACAATATCTGTTTATGTATTCTTATCGCATGAGAAGAGTGCTCCCACCAGGAGTCTTCATCACCTGGTCTCATTATCGCATAGTTTTCTTATTATTTCACAGTTTCGGTATCTGATGTTTCTCATCCAATGATGGCTTTGTCCGGTGTAAGGTGACCTCTCGAGAACTGGCCATTCAAGAGAGAGATGTTATATTGGACAAATGTAACCTATCAGAGTTTGTGTAACATTTGTTTACACAGGCACTTGTTTTCAAATGAGATATAAGCTGGAGCACACATTGGGGAGATCAGACGCCATCTTGGACCGGGGACGCCTGTGTAGATCCCAGGGGATCTCTCTGTTCTCACCGCTGTTGGCTTCTCCAGTGGAAGGAGATTAAGACAGATTGAAATCCTGGTGAGGTGTAAGTATGGCACTGAATGTGAAGACCTGCGATGGTGACGCTAACTGATCCTGGGGGCAGGAGATCGATTCAGGTGCTTTAAAGTATGTTAACCCTTGTGATGTACTGAGTTCTAAGACCTGCTATAGTGATGCTAACTGGTCCTTGGGGCAGGATAGATTCAGGTGCTTTACAGTGTGCAGTGTAAATAATGCAGTATTGAATTAGCTCATGGACCTGCCATAAGGCACTGGAGGATTCTGTGGTGGGAGACAGGTTGCAGTGTTTTATTGTATTATACTCACTAGTGACAAGTGTGAGTGCGTTGCCTTATCGCATTCATCCGGTGGACCCACCATAGTCAGGTCCAGGAGCCCTGGGGCAGGAGATGGTTGTTTGTGCTTTACCTTTGTTAATTATATGATGTAAATACGTGCTTTGCTTCTGTAATCTATATTATGCAAAAGTATACACAATATCACACTATCTTCCTTTAGTCTTATGTAATCACTTAGTTCTTCATATAATAAAGTTTATAAAGCCTTTGGTGTTGCCTTCTTTAAAGCCGTACAGGACCCCTTAAGATAGTTGGCAAAACAGAAGTACACTCTTGTCTCTTACAGAGCAGTTTGTTAAATATGTACTTCCTGCGGTCACCTACAGGGTATATTGTATCATCATTAGGAAAGTGGATATCAATATAACACACGGTAATGATGTCATCACGGTGCTTGATGTACTATGTCAGATGATCCAAACATCTGATGATATCCAGAAATATGATCTGAGCCTCGCCACTTGCCATGAGGGAGAGATGGAGTGATCGCCCTGAAAAGAGCGGCCCCATCTATCAGTGGCTGACCCTGTACATGCCACTGCCAATAAACCTACAGATAATTAGATACAAATCTATAATGAGCAAATAAATAAAAGAACAGATAAAGCAATAATATTATTTTATCCACAAATCCCGTCCTGATGCGCTTCCCCCCTGTGTTTTATCAGGGGTTCATCAGAGGACATCCAGATCGTACACAGGATATGGCAAGCACAACAGACTCTCAGTTGAGTCACCTGGATGGTCTCTGTTAAATAGATATCCATAATCCATAAAGGATTTGTGGATAAATAATATTATTGCTTTTTTTTGATCAACTGTGTTTTTATTAAAGAAAATATCACAGAAAAAAGAGTACATTCTCAAAACGGCATATATATGAAGACCGTACAGTGCGTTAATGGTCACAATAATCATTAAATACTAGAAATATAAACATAAATTAAGTGTCCCGAAAGGCACAAATTACAGCAAACATCTTCATGTACAAAGAAAATGTACCCTAATTATATCTAGACACTATATATTCCCGAAGACCCTTTGTGTCTTCTTGGAAAAAAAAGAGAAAAAAAAGAGCAAAGAATGGAAAAAATAAACAAAAAAGCAAGGGGGAAATGACATAACCACAAAAAGACATAATCACAATGACAAAGGGTTAAAAAAAAACAAAAAAGAAAGTGACTATTGGCATCTGACCAGCAACTTCTCTATAAGTTCCTATTGTCAGGATTTATGTATGACAAGATACGAGATAAGTGTCCCAGGGCTTCCAAATATTCCCAAAAAGTATTATTGCTTTTTCTATCCATTTAATTGCTGATTAATGAGGAAATTCTTATGTTTATGGGAATTTCTAGATTAAATTGCAGTTATTTTGAGATATTGTTTTAATTTCTATAGTTGCCATAGATATAAATATTTATATATATAGTATTAATATTAGTATCTCTGAACAATGTCTCGCATACATACCTGGACATAGAAAATGGGGTGGTTTTACATCTCAATAAAGATATGTTTTTCAACTGCGTAGTAGATCCACTGAGCCACCGCAAGCAATGCTGTAAGCCACATTGGAGTCTAAGGGGCTGCTGGTTCTCACCAGGACCCGCTGCAAGACGGAATGTGACTTGTTGTGGTGGCGAAAGAGGTGTAACACAGAGCAGGCGGCAACGTTTGTGGTTAAGGGTCGGAGGCAGGAGGGACTGATACACGGAATAGACAGGAACTACTAAGGAACTGCTTTCTTGATATACACAATGCACTATGGATCTGGCGGGGAGGTCAGGGGAAGACTGGGTGATATAGGACCAGTGCCTGGCAATTATCGGCATGCCGGACCTTTAAATTCCACATTGCCAACATGCGCCCAATTTTCCATCAATCACATGAGCAGATCAGCAGTGTCTATGACATTGTACGGGGAGTGCAGTTTATAGATACAATGTCCTAGGAAAGACCAGTGATAATATTTTATCCTGAGGCCACTGTATTTACAGTCATATACAGTACAGTACATCAGTAGTAAACAGCTGGACAACAATAGAGTAAGACAAATGGTAGTAGAAATTGTACAACAGTTATGAATCTGTCGTAATTGAAGTGAAATATAATAGGATAAACTTTCTGAAGGACTGAGGAAGGGGTAAGGAGGTAGGTCCCATTTGATGGGTATTACTATCAGGGATAGTTATGGCATATTGATAGGGTATGTCATAAGTGTCTGATAGGTGCAGGTCTCACACCTATCTCAAGAGCGGGCGCATGTTCTCTTTTGTACCATGGCTGCCAGAATGGAAAGGTGGCCATCTGGGGGCATCTTTCTCTGTCCATTTTAATGGGAGTTCCAAGTACAGTTAAACACACTGTATTCAAAACTCCCATAGACATCATAGAAGAGTACAGAAAGAGATGCCCAAGCATGGCCTCCTTTCCATTCTGACAGCCATGGCACAAAGAAGAATGGGCGCCCGTTCTTGTAGTAGGTGCGAATCACACCTATTCTATTGATATGCCATTAATGCCTTAGATGGGAATACCCCTTCAATCTCATATATGAAAGATATGTACCAAAGACAGTTTGAAACATTACATCTATAATCTAACTCTGTCCTGATCAAAAACTATCCTATGGAGACCAGGTAAAATTGGACGAGCATATTGTTTATTCTAATTGTCGTAGTTTTCATGTTGTGAGCATCTTTAATCCTGGAATGTAGATCTGGAAGAAAGAGAGGTCAATTTCCATTGTAGAGCTATGAGACATTTTTCAACCATAAAGAGGTGAAAAGCAGTCTTCCCCCTCACTTTACAGATTTCTTTTGGGGGGGGGGTCATTCAATAAGCTAAAAAGCAGATTCGAGTGGGATGAGATAGCCTAAAACATCTTTGATCCTTAAAAAGCACCTATTCCCTTCACACAAACAAACTAAAATCAGAGGATATCCCTCAGTATTACAGGGAAACAAGGTTTACCTTCCTTTTTTTTTCTAGAGAGAGAGGTTGCAATCTGGTAAGATTTCTTCCTGAGGAGATACCAACTGTACAGGGGAGCTATGGACATAAATGTTTGTATAGGATTAATCTGAGTGTCTCAGTGTACATACACTGCGGGCATCGTACACTAAGGACACATGTGAAACAGGTTTTATTTGTTGCGGTTTCTTCTAGGCTCCTCCTCCTTTGTAACACACAAGCATCAATATTATACTGCTGTTAGTGTAATAACACCCAGCATGAAAATATCAGCACTGACCTCCTTGGTGTACAATGGAAAGATACTCACCCTTCCAACAAATAAAGTTTCCTGGCTAGATGCAAGAAAAGAGTCTCACAGAGCTGTCAACATTAGTGGTCCACCATACTGTGAGGAGCTCGATTAGGCCCTACTACAGTCTGTCTTAAAGGCTCAGCACTTTTTTTTTAATGCATTACAGGTTAAATGCCTATAATGTTAAATGTATTTGAGAAAGTGTTTATATTTTAGTATTCAGTTTCTTCATGAGGTTCTCTGGAGGTAATAGGTTCTCCATAAGGAGCTTAACTCCTTTCCGATAATCTATACAAACTTACTTCATGATGCTAATAAGTAGCTTTGGAGCCATTCGCTGAGCACGCTCCATACTTGGTGGGTGCCGGCTGTTGATTACACATGCTCCTATCACCTAGTATCAAAGACAGCTCCAATCACGGCTGCTTAACCCTTTATACACCATGGTCATGATCTAAATGAACCTTGTGCACGGTTTCTTTCCCTGATTGCTGCCTCCCTCGATGAGATTGTGGGGTGCTGAATGGCTGCCATGGCAGCCGGAAGCCTAATGTTACTACTCCTATTACAGCCATAGGAGTGCTATCATTATACACCTTTCAGCTCTATTTATATAATGCAGAACAGTGTACAAGCGATCGTGGTCAATTACCCTAGGGGGACTACAAGTACAAATGTAAAAAATTTATGCATATTTGATATTGTTGTGTCCATTGTGTTGTGTGAGATCTATTGAAATATAACTTTATTTATCCTGTGTACTGAACACTGTAGGAGAAAAAAACTTCTGATGCCAAAATTGTGGGTTTATTTGGTCATTTTATGTGCCCAAAAATTAGACTAAAAAGTAATCCAAAGTCTCATGTATCCAAAAATGGTATCAATCAAAACTACACTTCAAAAAAATGAGCCCTCGTTCAGGCCCATTGGTGGAAAAACAAGAAGGTTATTGGTCACAGAAAATGGCACTTCAGTGCAAATTTAAAAGATAATGAGCGACATGTCAGAAAAGAGGTGCCGCCATGGCAGTTTTAAGGCCCATTAAATAGTGTATAGTGCGCCTGAATTAATGAACCTGAATTTATGAATGTGGGTTCATAAATCTGGTGTGTGATATGCCTTGCATAGCATAGCATAACTTAGGCGCATAGCATATTTTAGGTGTATTGTTAGCATATCTTAGGCGCATATCTTAGGCACCTAGCATAGCATATCTTAGGCACTAGATAGATATCTTAGCACTATTCAAATATGTTGTGCCTGGTGCAAACTGCGCTTAGTTTTGGTGTACGACTGTTCATACATACTTTATATAGAATAGGACTACAACTGTTTTTTTGGTGCAAAATACACCAAAAAATGGTGCAGCCGAAATCTGACATGTCACCCAATGTCTTTTTTTTTTAAATACTAAAACATAGTGAAAACCTTACACTTTTTTATTGTCGGAATCATACTGATCTGTATAATACAGATAACACATCATTTATATCAAATCCTAAACTTCATAAAAAAAGAAGCTCCTGCTAATATTATGTTGTTTTTTCCCATTTTCCCTACTTTTTGTATGGGTTTCCTAGTATATTCTGTGGTACGGTTAAAAAGTATATCTTGTCCCACCAAAACAAGCTCTCGTATGTCTATATATTTATTGCTCTTGGAAGGCAGGGAGGAAAAAATGAACTAAGGCTCACTTGTTTGTGGCCTTCATCAACTACACCCGAAATCTGCTGCAGTGATTTATCTTTTGCTCTATGAAGCCATCTATTACAGATAGGCATTTGGGTTTAGCCGGTTCTGGGCAACACCTTATTTTTCCGGTGGTTGCACTGTAGGAGAGCTGAATATTTGCTGCCAGGTTCTTTTTCAGATAAGAGCTAATCACTGGGGTTTCCAGCAGCTGAATAACCTGTGATGAGTTTTTTATTTTCTTAATAACTGGATTGTAATAAGCGGAAAAACCATTAACTCCACAACCTTTTAAACTGAAACCATTTGTAAGGATAGGTTTTCCCCAGTTTAGTGATTAACAACCTGGGGTTGTCCCTGTAAATGTTTTCACTATGTTCATCTACTTTCCGTTCACGCTCGTAGGAGATGTGAGAGTCGTTGAGGCTATTATTATATTAAAAGATGAGTTTTTCCAAGTCCCATCCACTCTTATTTCAAGATCATTTACATCATTTTATTTCAATGAACATTTCCCCTTTATATTTTAGGCGACATTTAACATAAGCTGGAAAACATACAGAAAACTATATGGGGACACAAATTGTTCTATACAATGGCCAAAAAACCCCATGGTTGATCTCTTCTACAAACAGCGCTATTCTTGTTTAATGGGCTGTGCCTGGTTTTGTGGCTTAGCCCCAGTAAGTGAACAGGCTTAAGCTGCAATACTCCGATTGTGGAGGACTGAACCTTCATTATGCTGCATTCACATGACATTCACTGCACGTGTTCAGCATATGCGCACGCGCAGAATCCATAACACCCTCTGGATCAGACAGATGCCAAATGTCTAGTTAGCATCCACTTGCCAGGTATACTATACTTTCTTTTACTGTATAGGAAGTTCAAGCTGCATATATAGCTGCAGTAGATATGGCTGGTATGGCAGTTTGTATGTTATTGTACAAGGCGGAAACAATGTAGTTCACTTTTAGGTGTATGGACGTGGGGAGCACACTGAATAGTGTTTGCTTTGGGTAAAGTAGTGCAGTTAAGTGAGCTTTACATTTCAGGCTTCATGTTCAGCACATACACCAGAAGGTATTTGCTAAAAATAGCAAACAAGTCAGCCAGCTCACCACACCAAAAGTATGGCATCCGCACGTGTCCCATCCAGAGCAAGACGTTGGTCTATCCAAAGGCAACGGTGAATGCACAGCGGTTCGGTAAAGTCCAGTAAAATTCACAACAAATTATTGTAGATCCATTAAAACATACAGAAACATCTCCACAGCATCGCACAAACGACCCCCCTGGTTAACGCCGACATGTTTCGGGTGGCTTGTCCATCCTTAATCATGGCATTGGTGCAAAACAAAAATACCCCAGATATATACAAATAGAGGAAAATGGATGAACAAGCTCACTTGTCTTCGCCCGCCCTCACAAATGAGCCGCGATACCTCGGACTTCCGGGACGCCGGAGATCACGTATGCGTGTGCTCCCTAGAGTCCCAAACTTCCGGAACGCTGCTGATCTCCAGGAAACCATCGCGCAGACATGCACGGTGGACCCCAGCAACCCAAGCACCGGCGTCCTTAACTACAGATGGATTGGCAAGTATGCAGGACATCACGGCGTATCATGCCGCAACATGCTACAAATAAACAAAATGGCCAAGCGAATCTCATAAGACATATTCTTGGCTACAGAGGACATGCAGGCAAAGACAAGGAAAGCCAAGTGCATGAAGGGCCACCTAGTGCGGGATACTGGTGTAAAGAGCCTCGACATCACAGCTCAGCCACACCATATTCCACTCCCAGGTGAAACCTTGTAGATGGCCCAAAACATCACTATTGTCCCTAAGATGACTAGGGACCCTCGAGACTAATGGCTGTAGAAGACCATTGAGCCATTGGCTCAATCTCTCAACGAGAGAGCCAATGCCTGAAACGATGGGTTGCATAGGAGGATTTTTACTATTTTTATGTATCTTGGGGAGTCCGTACATGATAGGAATAACAGGGCATTCCACCAAGATAAATTCCATTTGTTTCTGTGTAAGAACTCCTAAGGGCTATGCCTTCCAGTAATATGGACTGCATTTGAGACTTAAAAGAATGTGTTGGGTCTTGTGTCAGTTTACGATAAGTAGTAGTATCCGAGAGCATGGACCGTATACTTTCAATATATTTTGGTTTATCCATTATTGATTTATTTATGTGATATGAACTGAGCATGATATATGTTTTTTTCTTTCTTTCTCTTTTTTGTATGTACGGTATCTGTATTTTAATTATTTGTATTTTTGCATTTGTATATTAATTGTTTTTAAATGTTATTGATGATATTTGGATACTTATGGGTTTGCATTTCATGGATGCCAGGCTTTCCTTGTCTTTGCCTGCATGTCCTCTGTAGCCAAGAATATATCTTATGAGATTCGCTTGGCCATTTTGTTTATTTGTAGCATGTTGCGGCGTGATACGCTGTGACGTCCCACATACTTGCCAATCCATCTGTAGTTAAGGACGCCGGTGCTTGGGTTGCTGGGGTCCACCGCGCATGTCTGCGCGATGGTTTCCTGGAGATCAGCGGCGTTCCGGAAGTTTGGGACTCTGGGGAGCACACGCATACGCGATCTCCGGCGTCCCGGAAGTCCGAGGTATCGCGGGTCATTTGTGAGGGCGGGCGAAGACAAGTGAGCTTGTTCATCCATTTTCCTCTATTTGTATATATCTGGGGTATTTTTGTTTTGCACCCATGCCATGATTAAGGGTGGACTGCCACCCGAAACATGTCAGCGTTAACCAGGGGGGTCGTTTGTGCGATGCTGTGGAGATGTTTCTGTATGTTTTAATGGATCTACAATAAATGTCTTGAATTTTACTGGACTTTTGGGAACCGCTGTGCTATTCATCCTTTGCTTTGAATATTGTAGCATTACCAATGAAGGGAACCTATTACATTGAACATGGTATCTGATCTGCATGTTATGGACGCAGGAGGAGCTGAGCAGATTGGATAAATAGTTCTTAGGGGAAAAAAGATCAGATGAATTATTATTTTATTAATCTTAATTCCCTGCTTATTCTGGGTTAAAGGAGTCCACGTGGGATGGTGTTACCAGTGATTGACAGGCTATCTCTGTATTGACACTCATACGGGGGAAGGTTGTCACTAATGATAAAATACCAACCCATAACTGAATCTCTAAATCTCTTCCCTAAACAATTTACAGTGAAGGAAATAAATTTTTTGATCACCTTGCTGGTTGTGGTAAATTTACCCATGACAAAGACATGAACAGTCTATAATTTTAAGG
The DNA here is from genome assembly GCA_025379985.1 of Phyllomedusa bahiana. Taxonomy (NCBI): domain Eukaryota; kingdom Metazoa; phylum Chordata; class Amphibia; order Anura; family Hylidae; genus Phyllomedusa; species Phyllomedusa bahiana. The sequence goes on from JAODAL010030619.1 coordinate 35,925, forward strand.
GTAGGTTAATTTGAACATTGACGAGAGAGAATAGCACCAAAATAAAATCCAAGGAAAATCTCATTGTATAAATATATACATTTTATTTGCCATTTTGCTGAGAGAAATACAGTATTTGATCCTCTGGACAAATCAGATTATTTACTTGGTGGAAAACCTTGTTGGGCAAGCAGCAGTCAGACTTGTTTGTTAGTTGATGATGTGTTTGCACACATGTCAGGAGGAATTTTGAGTCCACTCCTCATTGCGGATTATCTCTAAATCATTAAGATTTTGAGGTTGTCGCTTGGCCAAGAATCAGAGCTCCAACACCCTCACAAGTTTTCGTATGGATTAAGTCTGGAGGAAATGGCTAGGCCACTCCATGACTTAATGTGCTTCTTTTGAGCTCTCCTTTGTTGCATGGGCTGTATGTTTTGTGTCATTGTTCTTGCAGGACGATCCAAGCCACAACCCATTTTTAAGGTCATGGTGGGGCATGAAGGAAGTTGTCATTCAGCATTTTACGGTACATGGCTCCATTCCATTCCTCCCCATTTATATGGATGAAGTAGTCATGTGCCCTTAGCAGAGAAATCACACCCCCAAAAATAATGTTTCAATCTCATGCTTGTACAGTTGGGGATGATGTTCTTTAGGTCATAGGCAGCATTTTCTTCCTTCCAATCTTGGTGTGTTAATTGCCATGAAGCTCAATTTTTTGTCTCCTCTGACCCAACACTCCTCAATCACTCACAGAAATCATCCAGGTATTCATTGGCAAACGTCAGACGGGCCTGCACATGGCACTTCTTGAGGCTGCGGGGGACCTTGAGGGAACTGCTAGGTTTTAAACCATTACAGCATAATGTTTACCAAATTGGTTTTTTCTTGGTGACTGTGGTCCAGCTGCCTTGAGTTCATTAACAGTTCCCCCCATCTAGTTCAGGTGATCTTCACATTCTTCATGATGCCAAGGATACCCCACGAGGTGAGATTTTGCATGGTGCCAGATCAATGTCGATTGACAGTCATTTTGCAATTTCTTCCATTTCTTACTATATGCCCACAGTTGTCTTCCTTCTCCCAGCTTCTATTATTGTTTTATAGCCCATTTTTTTTTCCACTTTGTACAGGTCTATGACTTGTCCTGACATCCTGGGAAAGCTATTTGTTCTTGCCATGGTGTGGGAGGTTAGAGTCTGACTTTTTAATTGAGTCTGTGGACAGGAGTCTTTATAAAGGTGGACTTATTTAAGACTAGCTGTCTTTCGTGCAGGTACAAGTTGATTAGGAGAGTCGAAATGGTCTGTAGGAGCCAGAACTCTTAATGGTTGGTAGGGGGCAAATACTTATTTCTTCAGCAAAATGCAGATAAATGTATATAATTTATACAATGTGTTTTCTGGATTTTATTCTTGGATTTTCTATCTCTCAATGTTTTTAAAATTAACCTACCTTAAAATGATTAGGACTGTTCATGTCTTTGTCAGTGGCAAAAGCTTACAAAATCAGATGGATCAAATTAATTATTTCCTTCACTGATATCAATTTGCTCAGCTCTTATCTGCTATGTTATATTGATACCTGCAGATGGATAGCATGTTCAATGTGACTAGACCCTGTAAGTGATTGTTGGTTGTAACCAACATCCTGGATCATGTTGAGATCGTGAGCATTAAAGGGGTTGTCGCACTACAAGGTTGCTTTTGTTATGTTTAAAGATTCTTACATAAAACAAGGTCACTTTGCATATGTGGTCCATTAAACAGTGTCCTACCTATTCCTAGATTTCCCCTCTTGTATGGATAGGAATCAGCTCCTCAGGTTGCTATTACAGACCTGTGCAGTCTCTCCTGATAGGCTACATGCGCTGGTCGCTATAGCTGCAGACCTGGTGTCCTCAGCAGCTCGTCACTGCAGTCAGTAGTAGCCAGTAGGACTAGGTAACAAGTCTGAGGTAAGATGAATCGATGTAGTGAGACAACCCCTCTTTACCTTTACTGTGAATGAATACGTCATCATGCCAGTGAGGGAGCTACAAGAACTGGCTCAATGCTGAGTTCGCTCCATTTGTTTTAGATGGCAGATGCTGGCTTATCCTTACAGCTGCACATGCCGCTAACAGCAGGGAGGGTATCAGCGGTCATGTGTCAATATGGAATGATATTGTGAGGTGACGATTGTTGCCACGGCAGTGGGAAGCTAATGAAGGTTTCCACTAGCTGCCATGTTAGCATTTTTAGCACTTTCTGCCTTTTTTTTCCAGGCAGGAATTTGTGAACCGCCATCCATCTTGGTACACTCTTCTGCATTTAGTGTTATAGTGCAGAAAGATGTACAGCAATCAAGCCCCGTTGGTGGTGGAAGTACCCTAGGTTATACTGCTTGGTGTATGTAAGATTTGTAATATAGTTTTAAAAGTATAAAAAATCTTAAAAGTTTAACACTCCCCTTATGCCATTTTACAATAAAAAAAAAGTTACACATAATTGGTATGTAGTATCTGTAAAAGTCTGATCTATCTAAAGTAACATAAATCATACCTCCTGTACACTGGAACATTGTAGAAGAAAATATTCCAAACGCCAAAATTTATATTTTGTGATCATTATAATCCCCCCAAAATTGTATATAAATGGTGATAAAAGTTTGTATGTACTGTATACAAAAATGGTTACAAATAGGGAAACTGCAGCCTGCAAAAATAAGCCCTCACTAGGAAAACAAAAAGTTATTGGTCATAGAAAATGATGAAAATTTAAGAACTAGAGAATGTTTTTGTTTTTTAAGTATTAAAACATAACGAAAACCCTACATATTTGGTGTCATCGGAATCGTCAAGGACTTGCAGAATATAACTAATACATCACTTATACTACGAAGTGAACAACATAAAAACAAAACCCCTACAAACATGGTACAAGTATGTTTTTTTTTTTTTACATTTCACCCCACTTTTTTGTGGTTTCCCAGTACATTCTATGGTACGGTCAATGGCACCATTAAAATGTACGTCTTGTCACGCAAAAAAAAAAAAGCCCTCATATGTCTACGTAGATGAAAAATGGTTCACTGTCGCTCCTATTGTGATGGTTGGTTTATGCCGACCAATGAGAAGAGCTTAAGATTTTGAATTTACGTGTATTTCCCCGGGCAGGCAATTCTCTATATCCCAATTCCTGATGTAGCTCGGGTTCTGGCGGACAAACGCTGTTGTTAGGGATATGATTGATTTATGTTTTTTGAAGGTTGTAGCTCTTTTTCAGATAAAGATTTAACACCTAATAAAAACTATTTTTTTAATTCATTCTCCATGCGCACGGAGCTGGGAGAGCTAAATTTCTTTGCACCGATCTCAACATAGACTACAATGGGCCAAAATAGCTCGCGCCTCTGATTGGCCTGCATAGCAAACCCCTAGTTCAACCAATCACCTCTTTTCTGCATTTTTTTACTGTATTTTGAACTTGTCCCTCCTTTTCTTTTTGATTGCGTCAATAATACTCCATAGCTTATTAATGGGTCAATGTCGTCCTTATTCTGATTGGCTTAGGTTTCTGCCGATCTATGAGACGAGCTTACCAGAATTTGAATTCTGTATTGCCTGGCAATTTTCCAAGATTCTAATTCCTGATGTAGCGCCGTTCTTGATTTTTTTTATAGTGATTTATTTTATGGATTTTTTTTTAAGGTTTGGTTTGAGCTCTTTTTCTGATAATGTTTCACCCTAAAAAAACGATTTTGGATCATACTCATGCTCACGGAATCTGAGAGCCAAGATTTATGTCTTTTGCGATCTTAGATATTTTTTCGCGAAATTTACGTTCTCGCTTCACTTCACCCCCTCCGGCTCATTTAGACCAGCTTCAACTAGGTCTGCCTGTCGGAGCTGGCGAGTGCTGCAATGCGCTGCACTTTGCCGAGCCGCGATCATGCATGCCGCGGAGTATTCGAATGTGGTGCGTCCCGCCCCAGAATGCCCACACCGCGCCCATAACACGCCCCTTCATGTTAGGCGCATCCGAAAGTAGCGAAGGCTGCGCCTAACACCGCATCCCTGTGTCGGACAGGGGATTCGGATCGGTGAGGCACCGTTTTCGCCAGAAAACAGGCGCAACTCCCGATCATACATGTTGCCCAAAGTTTTCACTAACATTTTTGCTCTAAGGAAGAACAACATTATGTATGGCCACCTAAAGGGATGTTCACAAGGCGGATTTGGACGCGGGTTTGGCTGCGGGTTTCAGCGCGGTTGCCGCAGTCAAAACCTCGTCCAAATCGCGCCCCAAACGCCCCCAGTTCATAACATGGTTTCCTATGGAAAACCATGTTACTATTCACACGGCGCGGGTTGGGCCGCAGCTTTGGTGCCGTGGCCTTGCCACATGTGTGAGAGAAGTCTCCTTTCAATTCTGGCGGCCGCGGGTTTCGGCGCGGGTGGTGCGCGTCTGGGCCGCGATTCTCGGCGCGGTTTTTGTCCTGCCTATTAATTGGTATGGGGGAAACCTCGCCGCAAACTGGGCCCCAACCACGCCGCGACCGTGCCGATAACCTCACCGCGATCGAGCCGCAAACCGCACCGCGATCATGCGCAAAGCCGTGTTGGAAGGTTTGGCCGAGGTTTTGACCATCGAAACCCGCGGCAAAATCAGCCGTGTGACCCATGCCTACGGCTCATTGTTCTGTGGGGATAAAGGCTAGCCCCTCTGGTCTTTGTTAGAAGAAATTAAAATGGGGAAAATGTATGGGGTCAGAGCAATGGACAATGGCTAGAAACTTGGATCACAGTTTCACAAAACTGGCAAGTCTTGTGAAGTGTTTTTTGGTACACCGGGAAGTACCTTCCAAAAGGGAGGACAAGTGTAATGGTCAAGGGGTCAAGGCTCATTAATCCACATTGGAAAGGCTAGCCTGTGTGGTCTGATCCCACAGAAAGGCTACTGTGGCAGCAAGTCTTGTAAAAGTTACTATGACAGAAAGTGTCACAACACACGTGGTGACCACTAAATACCTGTGGCATTTCCTGGAGGGGTTTGGGGCATGTGTTTGCTTACTTAGTGAAGAGAGCCAATAGAGGCAGTGTGATGCCCTTGGCAATGCCTTGCTGGGAAATTGTGTGTGCATTGATGTGGATGTTACTTTGACACTTACCACCTACCTAAACATTTTACAGATAAAGTACACTTCCTCACGGGAAGTCTTTGGTGGCCAAGGTGTTGTCTTGGCCTCCAGATTCCCCAGATCTCAATTTAATGAGGGCTTCTGCGAGATGTGCTGAAGAAACAAATTCAATCCATGAAGGCAACACCTTATAACATATAGGAGTTAAAGATCTGGTGCTAACCTCAGATTCTAAAGGAAACCTTTAAAGATCTTGTGGAGAACATGTCTCGATAAGTCATAGCTGTTTTGGTGGAATAAGGAGGACATATACAACATTAAGCAGGTGGTTTAACCACTTGCAGACCACCCATTGGCTTTAAACATCCTGGTGGTTTGCAAGCAACTTTGCAAAGACGTTCCAGAATGTCTTTGTCGAGGGGACAGCCAGCTGTCAGCACCTTCCAGACCTACCAGAGAGAAGGCAGAAATGGTTTTTACCAGTGCTACTTTCCCGATTGCTGTATACATGGTGCTCAGTGAGTGCTGTGTATACAGTTTAGCCAACAGCCTTTCGGCTTCCTACTTCCATTCCTGGGGCCACATTTCAACAGGAGTTAATGATCTTAACAGACCAAGATCAGCTCTGCAATGCCACGCTCCCTTGGATGAAGAGCGACCCTATAAATGATGGTCTCAGGGTAGTAGTATAATGTTGTACCGTGTTAGCCATAGAAAGTAGTAGAAGAGTGAAGAAATCAGGCGATACCTTTTAGAGGCTAACTGAGTATATTTTATGGTGAGCTTTCGAGAGACTAGCTCCCTTCTCAGACATGATGATATACAAGAAATTGAAAATTCACAGGCTTTTTATACACACAAGACATGACCTTCAAGGATCTATAGAATTCTTAAACATAACAAAATGCAATATAAGCAAACAAGTCATTTACAACAGGTCAAACAATTAACTATCTGGAAACTTGTGAGGCATGACAGAGGGGTCAGTAAATCTGCCGTCTTATCTCACAGCCATCACGTGTAATTTTGTGGCCATCACAGTTCACATATAGTTTGACATAAAACTAGCATGGATATTTAACCCATTTGCAGAGTCTGAAATTTTTGCATTAATTTAAATTCCCATTCCTTCCTCTCCCTCTGCGTCTTAAAATATCCCATTAAAACCACAATCTTCAGATCTTCAATACAGTGGTCCTCTCTGGAGAAGTGTTGTGCCACTGGAAGATCCGTTCTATTTTATTAATAGTGAATTTTGGGAGTTCATGCGTGGCTGAGTCTTTGCCGTGTTTCCCCCAAATAAGGGCCTGTGGTCGGGCATTGCGCACACATAATCAGATACACCACATGGCTAGACGTGCAGGGACATGTCCCCCTAATTCTGTGCACCTGCTGGGACAGGTACACTGTCAGCAGTGTGGATGTGCCTGCAGGTCTTGCTCCTGCAGGGTGAGGGGCCATTTTCTGTTGGGGCCTTCAGGGCGCTCCGGACAATAATACGCCGCAGGTTTGGTGTGTTGCCGAAAGGAAAGGAGAGGGGGACTGGGAATATTTCTTTGAGTCTATTGTCTCTATGTAGCACAGGTTGAAGTTCCTTGGCAAACTTTCGTAGGATCTCCAGTTGTGGGTTGTAGGTTACAACTAGGGGCACTCGTTCTTCCTTCTGGTCACTTTGTACGTGAGCAGACTGTCTCTGTTGATGGCGGGCCGCCTTTGCTGATTTGATTGTCCGTCACTTTGGTTTGTATCCCAATTGGAGAAATTTTGTCCTCAGATCCAGGAGGTGTTTGTCCAGGTCTGTCTTGTTGGAGCAAATACGATTGTACCGTATAGCCTGGCTGTAGATAATGGATTGCTTTGTGTGCTTGGGGTGGAAGCTGTCATTCCTGAGGTAGGCCGTTCTGTCTGTGGGTTTGTGGTACACTGATGTGACTAGCCGTAGTATGTGTATTGTAGTATCCAGAAAGTGGATTTTGCTCTCTGAATAGGTAAGCTTGAGGTTGATGGTGGGGTGGAAGTTATTGAAGTCATTATGGAATTGAATTAGGGCCTCCTCGCCCGCAGTCCAGATGACAATGATATCATCGATGTAACGGAGGTACATCATGGGTTTGGTGGTGCATGTGGATAGATACGCTCCTTCCAGTTCAGCCATAAAGAGGTTTGCATACTGGGGCGCACATCTGGACCCCATTGAAGTTCCCATTCGCTGTAGATATAGGTCCTCTCCAAATTTAAAATAGTTGTGGCTGAGTATGAACTGTATGAGCTGTGTTATTGGTTTTGTTGGGAGGTTTAGTTTCTCCAGGTGTGTCCGACATGCTGCAACTCCATCCTTGTGGGGAATGTTTGTATACAACGATTCTACATCCATGGTTGCCAAAATGGTGCCCTCAGGAAGTGGACCGAGGGCATTGAGTTTGTTAAGAAGATCCGTGGTGTCCTGGATGTAGCTTGGAGTATCTCTGACCAGGGTTTTAGGAGATTTTCCACCCAACCTGAGATATTCTCTGTCAGAGTCCCAATACCAGAAATGATAGGCCTCCCAGGGTTGCCTTCTTTGTGGATCTTGGGGAGCATGTAGAAGCAGCCCGGCCTGGGATCCGCTGGGATGAGCCCCTCTACCTGGCTCTGGACCTGAGTTGGAAACTTCTTGATCATATTCTTTAGCTGTTTTATAAAGTCCTCTGTGGGATCACTGTTAAGTTTGGAGTAATGGGCAGGGTTGGAAAGCTGCCTGTTTGCTTCCTGGATATAGTCAGAGGTGTTCATCATGACTATTGCGCCCCCTTTGTCAGCTGGTTTTATTATTACGTCCTGATTTTCTTTCAGTGAGGTGATGGCCTTCTGTTCCTGCAGGGTTAGGTTGTGGACCTGTTTCTTTACTTTCCCCAAGATCTCAGATTTTATCTTGCTTCTGAAACAGTCAATGTATTTATCCAGTGCTGCATTAGTTCCAGGCTGTGGGGTCCAGGTTGATTTTTTTGGTGGGTTCCTTATGGGCTGTTCTCTCCTAGTCGTTTCTGTATGGAAGCTCTCTTCCATAGAAGTATTCCCTCAATCTCTCAGGGTGCATGACACCATTACTCATGGTAGAGCTCACCTTTTCTTCTCCAGTTGTCCAAAGCAGTCTTAAGGAGGCTCCATCAGAAAAATAACTTAACCCCAGTCCTCTGCAGACCAATCCCTGTACTGGGGTGAAATTATCTTCTGTAATCAGCACACTTCAAACTGTTTGGAACACCTGGAAGAATGTTTGGCTGGAGAACCAAAGGTGAGCACTATCTTGAGTCCCATGTCAGGCCAACAGTAAAGGATTCTGAGAACACTCATGTGTGTGATGCTTTTCATCCAAGGGGCTGAGTTCCCCAGCAATTTTGCCTAGGAACACTGCCATAATCAAAGAACAGTATCTAAACAAGAGCAACTTCTGCCAACGATCCATTAGCAGTTTGGGAGTGAACAATGCTTTCTTCAGTATGAGGGAGCGACATGTCACAAGGCAAATGTGATAACTGAGTGGCTTGGTGAACAAAACATTAACATTTTCGGTGCATGTCCAGCAAACCCCTTTGATCTCAATCCCACTAATAACCTGTGGTCAATCTTTAGAAAGTGGGTGGACAAGTAAAAAGACAAAAATTGTGGTAAACGCCAAGCACTGATTAGGCCACAATGGCTTGCCACCAGTCACGATTGGACCCAGTAGTCAATATCCAGCATGCCAAGACAAATTGCAGAAGCCATGAAAAATAAAGGTCAACATTGTTAACATTGAGTCTTTCAATAAACTTGATTTAAGTTTAAAAATGTATAACATGTTTATAAATTCATAGAAACATTTGACTAAGAGAAATCTAAATACTGACACAAATTTTTTTTTTTTTTTTTTACAAAGTTAGCGTTCGTCTTTAAACATTTGGCCACAACTGCACAGACATACTAGTCACTAGTGCATCTCAGAAAATTAGAATATTGCTGAAAAGATAATTGATATAAATAATTGAAGTCAAATACAGAAACCCATATATTGTATAGACTCAGTATGAATTACAAGGATTAATATAATACATTTGTGCCCTATAACAAATAAAAAGATCCTGGAGAACCCCTTTAATTTTCAATGATATTCTAATTTTTGGATATGCACTAGTATGAGGAATAGAGAATTTTTAACTTTTATTATTAGGTGGTTGGTTGGGGACTTTTAGTCAGAAACTTTTAGGGTGTTTTTAAAGTAGCGTGCCAGGCAAACCAGAGAGGTTTCAGATGTCTTTTTTACTACAGCATCATGCAAACCATCTACAATTAATAGTAAGTTTCACTACCAGTTAATCAATGCCGACAAAACCTATCTGTAACAAGCTGCTTTTGCAGAACCTATAAAGCACAGCTTATTACTGTCTAATTGTCAGGTTCTGGCATCAGCATTGCATGCTTATACAGATAGCATTAACAACAGAACATTCCCATGACTTACATTACAAGATGTATATATAAGCTATAAACAAATTATACTACAGGCCGTCCCCGGGTTACGAACGGGACTGTAGGTTTGTTCTTAAGTTGAATTTGTATGTAAGTCGGAACAGGTATATTTATTTAATGTAACTCCAGGACAAAAGGTTTTTTTCAGTTTTGGATAGTGCAGGGAAAGGGTTTTTACATTTGTTTTGCTGTCTGTACCCCTTTTAAGAAGATTTCACCCCATTTTCACCTTGTGTGCTGCTGTGGCATGCTGGAACTTGTCGTTCCACAGCTACTATCTACTGTGGAACATGGAACTACAAGTGCCAGCATTCCCCATAAGTCTCCATTTGTAACTAAGGGACAGATGTAGGTCGTAATTTGAGGACCGCCTGTATTCGATAAGTTAGACATTATATTGTATAAATATTCTATATTTTGATTATTATTCTTATGTATCCTTTTTAAACTGAAGTAACCATGTGTCAAGTTGATAATTTAAGGTAAAACATTAAAATCTGTTTAATCATTACATCCTTTTGTTTAAACTGCTTTTTACTGCTTTTTTCTGCTTTTACTGCTTATCGAAGTATCAGATATTTTCCACCCAGCTTTAGGGGCTGTTTACACGGCAAGTGACAAATACCAGTCGGTTATGCGACCGGTATTTGCACTGTTTTGCGGCCGTCCCCACGGCCACGCGGGGGAGGGAGGGGGCGGCTTTTCTCCGCGATGAGCGGAGAAAAGCCCTCCCACTTCACATTGAGATGCACATATTCCGACCGGAAACCGAACAGAAGAATGTGCATACACAATGTTTTGCGGGCGGACCGCGGGCGGCAAAACCGCCGGGCAGAAAACCCGTGCAGTGCGGACTTCTGCACGGGTTTTCCATAGAGCCCCGTTCTGCGCATTTTTGGCCGGTTTTTCAGGCGGTTTGAAAAACCGCAAACTGCCTGAAAAACCGGCCGGAAACCCGTGCAGTGGGGACATGCCCTTATTTGGAACAGATGCACTGCCTGCTTTAGCAAGAAGTCATATCAAGAAACCAAAGAAATTCCTCTCATTGCGTAGATGCAGGAGACTATGAGCAACAGCCAATTAGCCAATGATAAAATCAAGATCATGTAATTCAAAGTTATATCAAATTGTACCTTCCTGTGATTAAAGCAGATTCTATATACCACTCATCTGCGTGGCGTGTAATTTCTCAGCTCTTAAGCTGTCGACAGCTGTAATCATATAATTTGGACGGGGACATCTAATTGGATAAGGAGTAGAAAGAAAAGATAATTCTACACCTAATTACGATTCTGACACATGTAACCCTAAAATGTACCTGTACTTTGAGGTAAGCTTAGCTTTAGAAAGCTAATATCCCTTTTGCTTTCTAAAGACTCAGTGGGTCAAAAGCAAATTGAGGATTTTTTACATCTAATAGAGGGCGCTTGAACTTCTCAGCTCCTTTCCCGTAATGCCTTGTGATTTGAGGTAAGTTGTCATGATAACCTGTCCAGTGTACTTGAGGGGTAGCACTGTTTCTGATCATTATATAACTTGTGGCATTTTCAACAGTTTTCCTTTCTTCAGGCTCCATATCTAATTTTCAGTTGCCCCTGAGCTAGTGGATGGAGACTAGCTGCAATATCTCCCAGGCACTGCATATGTACAGAACTCTGTAGCACAACCTTAAAAGCTGCAGCCACATGGAAGACATTATAGAGCAGTAGTGTAAAGCCCTATTCACATCATGTTTCTGCTTCTTGTGGTATCTGTCGGCATACCATGAAAATTTATCTCAATGGATACCACAGCAGGACTGTGACTGGGCCATAGAGCCCAATTTAGACTATATTTGTCATATAGAACTCAATAGCCCCTTCACGGCCTTGCTATCATACCCGTCTGATACATATTTCACGGTATTGTGATGGATGCCACAAATAGGGAGCAGAGATGTGATGTGAATGGCCACAAACCTCATTCAACTCTCCATAGACTTCTATAGCCAGCTCAAAGTTATTCTTGTAAACACGAGAAAGATTTCAGCAGATTTTTGAGAGTGAATGATGAATTTAGGAGGCGAGGTGAGGCAGGAAAGGAGTGAAGGAGGAAGTACTATTATCTGATAAGATACATTACTAAGTTTAACACTTTTGTACTATTTATTTTAGGCAATGTTTGTTGAAAAGTTAGTGTCTATTTAAATAACAGCTATAAGCAGAGGTGAAGCTTGAATTTCCTGGGAACTAATGCAAAAGTTGTAGCCCCTCCATTGGCACTTACCATTTTTAGTAGTGCTGTCCCTTAAAGAGTACCTATCACCTCCACACAAATACACAAAAATTGATAACAGATGAAATTATAAGAATTTTCTCAAATACATGTGAATAGCAATCCAAAGAATTTACCTCACTATTACAGGGCAACAGGTCTTACTTTCACATTGTAGCTCAGGAGATCATTATCTAGAAGGTATACTTTAGTGGAAGATACAATTGTGCAGGGGGAGCTGAGGGCATAGCTGCAGTACAGTAGGCACAGAACACTGAGACAGAGGTTACCTGTTGCTTCAGCCCCCTCCTTCTTTTATATTACACTGCTGCTGGTTTCAACATGATGTAGACTTACAGGCTCCCCTCCTGCACAGTGGGCTCTCCCTGCTCAGAAGCAGGAGATTTGATACAACTGTCAACAAATTGATCCATCAAGCTGTCATGTACCGACTTGGCCTGACTTCAGAGTGGTCTTAAAGGGCCAGCACTTTTTAAAAACAAAAACAAAAAACTGAATTACAGGCAAAATGCTTTGACTTTCCCAATGACGCATATTTGAGAAAGTGTTTGCATTTTAGTCTCCTGTTACTTCATGAGGTTTCTCTGGAGGTGATAGGTCCTCATTAATACCCTCTAGTTAGTCAATAGAATAGTTAGCAGTTTACTGCAACTATAATACGTATGCAATAACATAACATTTTATATCTTGCAGTTTCAGTCATTAAAGGGGTGTTCCAAAAAATGTACATGCTCATTAATTGTTAGGGTCTGATTGAAAATAAAAACAAAAAGAACTTAACTCTTGAATGAGCTTGTTCCAGCTCTGCAGCGAATTCTGGTGATCCTGAGACTGGTGAATGTGACGATACCGTTCATTCTTCACATGACCATGCAGCCAGTCACAGTCCGCGTTGGTCAGGTATGGTACATCCAGCAAGAGATTGTTGCACCCTCTGAATATCTGCAGGGTCATGTGAAAAGTGGACGGTGACATCACTGGGATTGGAACGAGCGGGTTTAGGAGGTAATTTTTATTTTTTTTTAATGTTCAGACAACCCCTAATGACTAATGAGCAATTAAGACATTAATTTAAACATTTCTGAAAAACATTTCATCCATGGCTTTTGTTTTTGGAAAACTGCCAACAACACTTTTTGAGACTCGAAAGGAATGGGAGATATAATGGCAGGACTTCTTCTGCATGCTGCAATAACAATATACTTATAATTCACCTTTTCTTGTATTCTGACCTTGGGCCCTGCGTTATTTACTTAAACTGCTGTCGCAATTTTCCAAGAAAAGCCACGTGTGACATCAGCCTTTTATTCTTGGCATATTAAGTTGTTTGCTGCTTCATGACGCCGCTTTATTGCTATGTCATCACAAGAAGCTACTAACGCTTAAGCATATATTTCTACAAGTATGGACAATAAACACTCTCAAGCGTATGTTGATGTTTCACAATGTTTCTACATCTCATATAGCCCTTCCCAGGCCCTGCCTTATTTACACAAGGGCGTGCTCTTATAATTAGGTTTTTGATTAAATTTTTGAAGCTTGAGCCAAAAAATGAATGGAGGGCATGTGTTAAACAATAATTCAGACTTCTAAATCTATACTGGTTTCTGACTGCATTAAAAACATATATGTGAGAACACACCCAACACTTGTAACAGGAAAGTATTGTCTATAGCCTGAGTACTACACACCCGATCTGCTTTCCTTCAGCTGACACTATTGGGAGCTCACTGCAGAGAGATTTTTCCAGCTCCCAATAAAGGGGTTGTCCAGTGGAAAAAAAAATCTAAATAATATCTCCCCAAAGTTTGGCTTTTTTGTAATGTACTCTAATCTAATGCCCGCAGGTTTTTTC
>JAODAL010030620.1:0-49642 GCA_025379985.1 Phyllomedusa bahiana
ATTTTAAAAAAAAAAAAAAATTTTTAATTAAATTATGAAAAAAAAATTTTTGAAAAAAATTTTTTATTTTAATTATATTGAAAAAATTTATTTAAATTTTTATGTGATTTTAAAGGGAAAAAGTTTTTTTGTTTTTTTGAAATTTTTGTGAAAATGAAAAAAAATTTTTTAAATTTTTTTTATGAAAAATGATGAAAAAAAAAAATTTGAATATTTTTTTTGATTTTTTTTTTTTTGAAAAAATGAAAAAAATTTGGGTTTTTTTTAAAATTTTTTTTGAAAATTAAATTTTTTGTTTTGAAAAATTGTGATTTTATGATTTTATTTTAATAAAGAATTTGAAAAAAATTTTTTTTTTTTTGAAAAAAATTAAAAATTTTGAATGAAAAAATTTAAAAAATTTTTTATATTGAAAATGTTGTTTTTTTTTTGAAAAAATTTATGAAAATTTGATGTTTGAAAAAAATTTTTTGTTTGAAAAAAAAATGATTTTGAATGAAAAATTTTTTTTAAAAAGATTTTGATTGAAAAATGTTTTTAAAAATTGATTTAGAATTTAAAAAAAAAAATAAAATTTTTTGTGTTTTAAATTTGAATTTGAAAAAATTTTTAAAATTTGTTTTTTGTATTTTGAAAAATTAATTTAAAAAAAAAAAATTTTTTTTTTTTGTTAAAAAATTTTTTGTAATAAAAATATGATAAATGAATAAGATGAAATGAAATTGAAAATATATTGAATTAGAATAATTAATTCTAAATGATGGGAATTGAAAATGATGATTGGTTAATTAAGTAATAATAAATGAATATGAGAAATGGAAATGAAGAAGTGATAAATGAGAACTTAAAAAAATGAATGAATGTCAAGATGAAATGAATTGAAATGATAATGGAATTGATTGAATGAAATGAAACTGATGTGAAGTGATTGACTTGGATGAAATGAAAAAAAATGAAATGATCATGAGTGATGAGTTGAAAGTGAAAAAATGATGTGTGAAATAAATGAAAATTATGAAAATAATGATGAAAAATGAAATATTATGAAATGAATGATAATGATGAATAATGAAAAAAAATGCAAAAATGATTGAAAAAATTGATGATGAAAGTGAATATGAATGAATGATGTGATATGAATTAATGATGATGAAATGATAATGATATTGAATAACAATATTGATGATAATGATGAATATGAATGTACAATGGACATGTTGTTATGATGCAAATTGATGGGGAATATGAAAAAAAAATGATGGAAATATGAATGTTGATGAAAAAAAATGTGAATGAATATGAGGAATGTTATGAAAAAAATGAATGAAATGAAAAAATGAAAATGATTGGTGCATTTGAAAATTGGATGACTGAAAAAATAATGAATGAAAATGATTGAAAAAGGGATGAAGGGAATGGATTGATGATGAAAAATGATTGATGAATGAATGATAAATGAATATGAATAAATGCTTGATGAAAATTAAAATATGAAAAATGATGATGGCAAAAATGAATAATGATAATTGAATGAATCAATGTATTATATGTGAGATATGAAGATAATTATTTGAAAATTAATGATGATTTATGATATCGATAAAATTTGATGATTGATGCATGATGGAAAAATGAAATTGATTGAAAAAATGATGAATTGAAAAGAAAATGATTATGAAAATGAAAAAATGAAAATGATACATGATAAATGAATGAGAAATGATGAAGAAAATGAATATTGATATGATGAAAAAATGAATTGAAATATGATAAACATGATTGAATGCACAATAGAAATAAATATGAATTGAATGAATGAAATGAATTATGAATGTAAAATGTATGAAAAATAATGATGTATGCATTGATGATGATTTGAATGAAAATGAAATGAATGCCAAATGTGATTAATCTGTTATAAATGATTATAATATAAAAAAAATTGAAAAATGATGAATAAAAGTTGATGTATGGATGAAATTATGAAAAAAAAAATGAATGAAAAAAATGATATGGATGAATGTAATTGAATGAATGATGAATGAATGATATGAAATTGTGGAATATAAAATGAAAAAATGATGATAAGATATAAAATTATGAAATGTAAAGCATAAAAATTGAATGAAAGAAATGAATATGGGATTGAAATGAATTGTTATATGTTGTGTGAAAAATTGAAAAAATGAATGAAATGATTAAAATGAATATGAACAAAAAATGAAATAAAATGATAAATTGAATGGATATGAAAAGAAATATAATTGAAAATATGATGAAATTGAATGAATATGAGAAATGTTAAAAGAATAATTGAATGATAATTGATGTTAGGATGAAAAAAATGGATTGATTGTATGAATGATTAATGAATGAAAATGATGATGTGAATTGATGATAAATCAAGAAATTGATAAAATGTGTGATGAATGAAATATATTGATAATGATACAATGAATGAAATGTGATTGATAAAAATATGAAATGAAATATGGAAATGTGTAAATGATAAAAAGATGATGTGTAATAGATGTATATGAAATCATTGAATAAATAGGAATGAAAAATTAAAATGTTAATGTAATGATGCCAATGAATGATGGATTTGCTTGAATGAATAATGTTAATGAAATAAATGAAAAATATTGAAAATTTGAGAAATTGTTATATATGATGAATGAATTATGATGAATGAAATTGAATGATGGGTGGAAATAATGATGTAATGTTTATGATGAAATGAAATATATATGTGAATATGACATAATGATTATTGATGACTGAATTATAATGGATTGAGGAATGAATGATGAATGAATTGATTATATTGATGATGAAAAAAATAATAGATGATATGATGAATGATGATGAATGAATTAAAATAATAAGAAAAAATTGATGAAAATGATGATATAATTAAATGAGAATGTGAAATGAAAAAACATGGGGGGGGGGGGGGATGATGATTGATGAAATGAATAATGCTGTATGAATAAAAATGAATTGAAATAATGGATGAAAAAATGGAACATGGATATGTGATATTATGCTTGCAATGAATGGAATGAAAAAATGTGAATGGAAGGGGAAACAAAAACTGGATATGATGAATATGAATGATAGAAAAAAATGAATAAGATGTGAATATGATGAATATTGATAATTAAAAAAAATGAGTGAAGAATGAATGAAAAATGAAATAAATGAAAAATAGATAATGAATGATGATGGTATGATGTGAAAATGAAAATGTGAAAATTTAAATGATGAATAATATGTTTGTTGAAATATGAAGAAAATGAAGATGATGATATAAATATGGGTATGTGAATATGTGAAAATGAAATGAATGTGATAAAAAAAAATGATGGAATGAAATAATGAATTTGATGAAATATGTGAATGCAAATGATGAAATTTTTTTTTTTTTAAATGAAAAAATTAATGATGAATGATATTGGAATGTATGATGAGATGAATAATAATAGAATAAATGATTGATGGAAATATATTGAAAAAATGTGATGAAAATGAATGTATGATAATTGATAAAATGAGTGAATTCGTATTGATTT
The DNA here is from genome assembly GCA_025379985.1 of Phyllomedusa bahiana. Taxonomy (NCBI): domain Eukaryota; kingdom Metazoa; phylum Chordata; class Amphibia; order Anura; family Hylidae; genus Phyllomedusa; species Phyllomedusa bahiana. The sequence continues at coordinate 3,576 of JAODAL010030620.1, forward strand.
GAATGATGATATGAATGACTGATATGAAGAAAATATGATTTGAAAATGAAATGAAAAATGTTTGAAATGAATGATAATGTTATATAAATAAAAATGTGAATGAAGAATGATGTATGATGAATGAAAATGATTGAAAGTGAATGAGAGAAATGAGATGATGAAATGTGAATGTATTAAAATTAAACATTGAATGATATGAATGAAATTATGATGTAAGGGGGAAATTGCATGAAATAATATTGTGGAAATATATGTGAATGTTGGGAAAATTGAAAAATGATGATAATAATTGAATTAAAGAATGAAAATGAATGTATAATGGATGAATTGTTGATGAATGGATGAAAATGATGATTTTTTTTTATTGTATGATGAAAATTGATAAAAATCAAAATGTATGAGTGTGAGAATGAATATGAAATGAATGAATATAATTGAATAAGAATATATGTATGATAAATATGATGAATGAATTGATGAAATGAAATGATATAAATGAGTTGACAATGAATGAAAGGAATATTATTAATTATATGAAATGAATAATGAGGATGATGAATTGGATAATGAAAAAAATGATAATGTTATGAATGAATTAATGAGAAATGATGAATATGTGATTGATGATGAATGAAAAAATAATATAAGGATGATGATTTGAAAATGAATTGATAAAAATGAATAATTATTAATGAAATGATGATGTGAAATATGGATGAAATGAAAAATTGAGAATGATGATGAAAATGATGATAAATATTATGAAAAAATGAAAAAAAATAAATTAAATGTAATGATAAAAAATGTAACATTGTATTTATTGAAAATTGAGGAATTAAATGAATGAATTGAAAATAATGTGAATGATTGTGTTAATGATTGAATGTGTATTAATGAATTGAAATGAATGTGAGGTGGGAATAATGATGATGAAAATGAGATATGTGAATGAAAAAAAATAGCATGAAATGAAATAATGAAAATGTTGACTGAAAAATTAATGATAAAAAATGATGTTTGATATGAAAATTGAAATAATAAATGAATTGCAATATTGAATTGAAAAATGAATGGTGATGTGAATGAAGGTTGATGATAATGAAATAAAAAAAAACAAAATGAAATAAAATGATGAAAAAGAAAATGAAAATGATGAGGGAAATAATGAAAATGAAATAATGATTATGAATGAAGGATGAAAAATATAATGATATATATAATAAATGAATATGAAATGTGAATTGAAATGATGATGAAAAAATGGAATGAATGAATAGATGTTATAATGAGAATTGATTAATGTTGGATGATATGATGAAATGACTGGTAATAATTATGTTGATGAAAAAAAATAATGGAAACGATTGAAATGATTGTATGAAAATGAATGATGTAATGATTGGATTATTTGAGAAAAAAATTGAATGAAATGGAAATATGAAATGAAGTATGATGATGATGATGTGGATTGATGATTGATGTGATATGCTCAAATGAAAATGAATGAAATGTGAATGAAAATATTAATTTAAATGACAATGAATGAATAATGATGAAAAATTGAATGATACAAGAATATGATATGCAATATTTATGATTAATAAAATGAAATAATGAATATGAAATGGATGCATTATATAATGAATAATTTGAATTATGATTGATGAATGAAAAATTGAAATGATATTGTGAAATGAATGATAATGTTGAAAATTTGAATTGATGAAATTTGATGAGATGATTATGATATGATGATAATGAATGAAATGAATTGATGAAAATGAAAATGATGTTCTGATGTGAATATGGTGATGAGAAACAATGTATACAAAATATGAAAAAATGTGTGAGAAATTGATATGAAAGATAATAAAAATGTATGGGGAATGATTGTTTGATGATGAAAGAAAAAAAATGATGAAAAATAAAATATGATGAAATGAAATAAGAATGAAAAATGGAAGATGATGATATTGTTTGAATGTTTGTGATGAGATGACAAAAAATTGTGAAAAATGTATGTAAAAATGAAATAAATTATTGTGATATGTAATGATGTGTGATATGTATTATTGATTGAAATGTATAATTTATAATGAAAAAATGATATGAAAAATGATGAAAAATGAACATTAATGAAATGTGAAAAAATGATGAATGTATGATTATGATTGATGTAATTAGATGAATGATGAAATGTGAAAATTGAATTTGATGATGGATGATGATGATTGTGGATGACATTTGAGATGAAAATGAATAAATGAAATAGGAATAATGAATGGAAATGTTTTTTAATGGTTATTAAAATGAAAAATGAATGAATGTAATGATGTGATGAATGAAACTGATGAATATGAATGAAATGATAAAGTGATGGAAATGAATGAATGTGAATTGAAATAATGAAATATATTGGATGATAAATGCAATTATGAACAAAATTCGAAAAAATAATGATGATGAAATTGAATTGATAATGAAAATAATGAATATGAAAAGAAATGATACCATATGAAAAAATAAATCATATGATGAAAATAATGAATGCAGAATATGTTGAAATGAAATTGTCAAATATGAGGGGGAATAAATGATGATGAATATGATTAATGGGAAATAAAAATAGAAAAATGAAAGATTGAAGGGAATATGATATGATATGAAATAAATGATGTAAATTGGATGATGTGATGAATTGAGAATGGACTGTAAAGAAAATTGGAAAATGAATGAAATGATAATGATTGAATAATGGAAAATGAAAATGCATGAATGTGAAAATGAAAATTATTATGAAATATGATAAAATGTAGGATGATAAAGATTGAAAATGAATGTAAATAAAATATATAATGAATGACAATGAAATGAAATGATGAAGAAAATGAATGTAATTATGAAAAAAAATAATGAAAAAAAAAATATGATAAAAATTACTGGAAAATGAATGATGTTGAAAATATGATGCAATTTAATTGGGGAATAACACTAAATGATAAATTATGATGAATGAATAATATTGAATGAATTTGATAATAAATGAAATGAATATTTGAATGAAAAATGAAAATTGAATGAATGATGATATGAAGAATGGTTAATGAATGAATATTAATGAGAATAATTGAAATAATACATGAAAAAAATTGAAAATGATCATGATTAATATGAAATGAAATGATGAATTATGAAAAAAGAATGTATGATGATGTAAATGATGAAAATGATTTAAATGAAGGGAATACAATGGATAAATGAAAAAAAAATGATTGATGAATAATCATGTGTAGAATAATAATATAAATGATAATGTGAATGGAAAATATGATGATATTGAGGATGAGAAATGAATAAAATGAATGAAATTAATAGTTGAAATAAATGAAATGAAATGAATGATGTGAAAAGATGAAAAATTAATAATTGTGAATGAAAATATGAAAAATAATGAAAATGAATTGACTGATATGAATATTGAAATAATGAAATGGAATATGAATGATCGATAATGATAATGAAAAGTATGATATATTATAAATGATGATTATTATTGATATGAAATAATGAAAATGAAATGAAAGAAGATATGGAATATATGAAATAAATGAATTGGATGATACTTGTGATAAAAAATGATATGAAAGTGAATAATTATAATATGAAATTGATAAAATTGAAGATGATGGATGTGAAAATGATGAAAATGAAAATAAAAATATAAATGTGAAACATTATGAATTAAAAAAAGATAAAAAAAATATGATATTGTGAATGAATTGATGAAAATGATGATTAAAAAATTGATGTGGTGATGAAATGTGTAATGTAATGATGAAAAAATGATTGAAAAATGAAAATTGATAAATAATAAACAAATGATGAATGAAAATGAGAAAATGTTGATGGTGATGTTATGAATGAAATATAAAATTTGAGAATTGTAAATACAAATAATGAAATGGAAAATTGAAATGATGAATGTATGAAATGATATGAAATGAAAAAAAATATCATTGAAATGAAAAAAAATGGATGAATGAATGAATGAATGTATGAATATGAATGAAAAAATTTTGTGAATGATTATGTATATAAACTTAAAATTGAATGAAACAATGTATTGAATATGAATGAAAAAAATGGATGGTATTGATGAATAATATTTAAAATTGATGAATTAATGATGATGTATGTTTGAATGAATGATGTGATGAATGAAATGATGAATGTGAATATGAATAAATAATAATGAAATAAGAAAATATGATGAATGATTAATAAAATGAATGAAAAATTGAATTAAAAAAATGATTTGATATGATATGAAATGAGGAAAATGAATGAATATAAAATTTGATGAAAATGAAAAATTCGTATGAAAAAAAATGTGAAAGAATTGAAAAATAATGAATTGATTGATGAATGATGAGATGAAATGAATGAAAAGTTGAAAAAATGATGAAATGAATGTAATGATGATGAGTGTAAAATGACATATTGTGATGATGAAATGAATGAGATATGAAATGAAAAAATGATTGTAAATGATGAAATTGTGAGATTGATGTGAAATGTAATGATGTGTGATATAATGTGGAAAAATGAGGATAAATATGAAAGGAAAAATGTGAATGATGAAATGAATGAAAATAATAAAATGATGATGAAATATCATTGATGAAAAATGAAATTGTGACTGATAATGTGAATGATAATGAATGGTTAAAAATAATTTAAAATTTATTAATGAAATGAATGATGAATAGGAAGAAATAAATGATGAAATGAATGTAATTGAAATTGATAAATTGACAAATGTGATTGATGAAATAAAATGGAATTAAATGATGAAAATTGTAATGTGAGTTATGAATAAAAAAATGAATAAAAATTTTAAGTATGAAATGATGAATGTGTAATAATGGTGAAAAAAATTGAAATGAAAAAAAAATGATGAATGTTATGATGAAAATGAAATTGTTGAAATGAATTTAGACGAAAAAATGATTGATGAATTTGAAAAATAAATGATGATGAAAATTGAAAATAATGATAAAATTGAATGTTTATTTATATTTTTTTATTATAAAAAAACTGAAATGAAGAATGATGATGAAATTATATGAAATGAAAATGCAATGAATGAAATAGATGAATGTGTGATTATGGATGGTGTATTTGAATGAGAATATACCAATAAAATGGATGAAATTTAATATGTGAATGTTGAATGAATAAATGTACAGAATTAAAGAAAATGGATGAATGAAATGATAATGATGAGGAAATTTCTTGGATATGTATGTGAAATTGATTGATGAATAAATAGGATGATGATGAGAGATGGGAAATGTTGATATAATGAATGAAATGAAATGATGATGTAAAATAGATGATAAATGAAATAGATGAATAATGAATGTGTATGTAAACAAATGATTGAAATGAAAAAAAATGATGTATGAATGATTTGGATTTGTAAAATTAGAAAGAATAAATGAAATATGAAATGAAGGGATATTGAATGAATAAATGAAAAAAAATCATGGTAATTGTGTGAATTAATTTAAATAGACCTAATTGAAATGAGAATAAATGATTGTGAAAATGAATGAGTGAATGTTGATGATATGCTTAATGTAAGATGTGAAAGAAATGATGAAATATGAATGAATGAATTGTTTTTTTGGGAAAAAAAGAATAAAATGATTTGAAAATATAATTTGGGAATAAAAATATTGAATGAAATATAATAATGAATATGAAAGGAATGAAAATGAAATTGATGAATGGAATGAAATTAAATGAAAAATATTGAATAAAAATGAGAATGAAATGTTATAAATAAATGAAATAAAAAAGAATAATTGAAAAATGAAGAAAAATGGTGAAATGATGATGAGATGAAAAAATGATGAAAAAAATATGAATGAAATGATAAATAAAAATGGATGAAAAATTGATTTGTGGGATATAAAATGAATGAAATTAATGAATTGATTTTTTGATGAAATAATGATTATGATAATGCATTGTGATGAAAATGATGAAATGAAAATATAATATGAAAATGAAATATGTATGAATGGAAAAAATGAATTATTTGAATAATAGAAATGAATGAATGTATTGAAAATTGAAATGTGGAAATGAAAAAATGAATAGATTAAATGAAAAAATGATGATATGGTAAAAGAATGGATGATATAATTTATGATATAATGAATATGCATATATGAATTTGAAGATGAATGGAATGAATTGATACAATGAAATAAAAAAATGATAATGATTTTTTTTTTTTTTTGAAAATGTGGTAAAATGCATATATGATGGATGATATTTATGATTAAAGAATGATGATGAATGACATGAAAAATGGTATGGTGTAATGATAAATGAGTGTATTGAATGGAGAATTAAAATTATGATTGAATGAATGAAAAAATATATGAATGATTCTATGATTTATGTGATGAGAATAATATGATGGAATGAAAATATAATGAAAAATGTGTATGAAGTATTTTGGATATGAATGAAATGGATTTAAAATATTATTGTATTGCATGGAGGATGATAAATATTGAAAACAAATGATTTAATATAGAGAGAGAGAGATAGAGAGATATATATATAGAGAGTGTTGTGTGATAAATTGATGAAAATGTGATGATTGTGCCATGTGATAATGAATATATGTGTGATATGAATTGAAAATAAAAAATGAAATGAAATGAATGAAAGATGATGGAAAAATGAAATGAATGAATGAAAAATGTTGAATAATAATGAGAATAATGAATGATTGAATGAAAATATGAAATTGAATATATGGAAAATGTTTATTGATTGAAAGATGTTGATGTAAAACTATGGAACATGTGATGAATTGAAAAAATATGAAAAATATGAAGAGAATGAAAAAATAATATATGAGAAAAAAATATTGAATGAAATAAAATAAATGAAAATGATATGAAATGAAAATTGATGAATGTATATGATTAAATGAAAATGTGGAATATGTTGTAAATGATATTGAATTGAAATAAATGGAATGAATAATAATATTGAATAGATTGCAATGATAATGTGATAATGATTGATAAAATATGAATAAATGTGATGATGAAAATAAATAAAAACAAGAAATGAGAAAAATGTAATGAAATGTGATGAAATGAAAAAATAATGAGTATGATGAATGAAAATATGAATGTAAATGTAATGCAAAATAATAATGATGATATGATACTGATGAAAAATGAAAAAGAAATGAAATTAATGATGAAATGAAATGAAGAAAATGTGAAATATGAAGGAAATTGAAATTGAATGATGTGAAAAAAGATGATGAATAAATTGATGATTTGATATAATATTGTGAAATGATGATGCTGATATGATATGTAGAAATGTTAATGAAATGATAATGAAAAATGTTGAAGTAAAAAAATAATAAATTGATGGAATGAAGGGAAATGATTAATTATGAACTGATGAATGATGATAATATAAATGAAAATTGATGTGAATTAAAAATGAAAAGGGGGGGGATAATGATGATAGATATTGAAATTATGAAATAAAGTGAAAATGAATGAATATGAAAAATGATGAAATATGATTGATTGAAAATGGTATAATGAAATAAAATTGAAATGATATGATAAGAATGATAATGATGTTGAATGTGATGAGAAATATATGAAATGCAATGAGAAAATATGATGAAATGGAAGATGATGAAATATATGAATGATGTGATTGAAAAATGGAAAAAATGATAATTGAATATGATAAAAGTGTTATGATGAATGTTGTTTAAATGTAATGTGAAGAATGAAATTTGATATAATGGAAAATGAAATGCTAATGATGATGAAATGATGTATAATGAAATTGATGAATGAAAATGATGATGATGAAAATGAAATGAATGAATTTTGAAATTTATGATATTGTGATAAATAATATGAATTTTGTAATAAATGAATATGATGAGAATATAATGTGATGTAATGATAAATGTAAATGATGAGGAAGATTTGAAGAAAATGTTGAATTATGAAATATTATGTTAATGAAAATGATGATAAAATGAATATTTTGAAAGGAAAATGAAAAAAGGGAACTATTATGATAATATATACAAAGGGGGGAAATGTGTATTGATGATGAATAACTATGTGAATTTGAAAAAAACAATGAGAAAATGATGATATATAAAAAGGATGATAATGAGATAATATAATGATGAAATGTGATGATATGAATGAAAAAATGATTGAAAATTGGAATGAAAAAAGACTGAAATGAATATGAAAATTAAAAGAAATAATGTGAAATAAATGATGATGAATGATGGGATGATGAATGAATATTATGATATTAAATGAATTATATGAATTTGATGATTGAGAATGATAAAATGAGAAAAAGAAATAATGAATGATGAATGGAAATGATGAAAAATTGAAATGAATTTGAAAATGGAAAATGACTGATTGAAAAAATGATAAATGTGAATAATATAAGATATGTAATATTATGTGAGGTTGAATTGAATTAAAAATGAATGAATAAATGAATGATGAAGATGAATGAATGAGGAATGAAATAAAATGATAATGAATGAAATAATGGATAATGATTTGAATTGAATGATGAATAGTAAAAATGAATATTTTACATGATTTGATGAATGATTATGAAATATGGTAATATATTTATGAAATGATTTTGATATGTTATATGAAATGTGAAATTTGAGTGAAATGAAAATGGGGGTTGGAATGTGTTGATAATGAATTGAAAAATAAATGAATATGAGATGATTATAAATGATGAAGAATGATAAATATGAATTGAATATGCTATGAAATGAGATGAAATGGATGTATGAAAATGAAAAATGATTGACAAAATGAAAATGATGAATGATAATAAAAATAGTTGTGGAATGATAAATAAATAAATGTGTATGAAAATATGAAAAAATGATGATAATTAAAAATGGATATGATTGGATCTATGAAAAATGAATATGAATTTGAAAAATGATGAATAATATGTAAAAATTAATAAATGAAATGAATGAAAATTTGATGAAAATTGATGATGTGAATAAATGTGAAATGAATAGAAATGAATAAATTGAATGAAAAAATGATGATTAATGAAAGTGAATTGATAATATGAATGGATGATGTAATTGAAAAAAATTGTAAAATTATGATCATGATGGTATGAAATGGTGAAAAAATAAATAATGTGTGAATTGAATGATGATTGAATGATGGAAAAATGATTGAAAAATGTAATGATTGTTATGATGTAAATGTGACATCATCAGAGTCTCTCCCCTCTCCAGTTATATCATCTGTTATTAACATAAGAATCATGTAATGTGACATCATTAGAATCTCTTACCTCTCCAGTAAGCTGGAAGATTATCTCTATTGTGAGGTTTAATATACTTTCTGGCCATTCTTGTTTCTCGTCACCATTTATTCTATAAAACTGCATATAAGGGCAAAGTGAAAAAATTGCAAACACTTTTAGTGCTGATATTTGTATTAAAACAAAACAAGAACTTAAAGTGTTATGGATTTTTTCACGGACACTATGAAGCAGCGTTCCACATGAGAATTTTTAATCTCTAGGTGCTGAGGTGATTCATTACCATGACAGAACACAATGTTATGATCCAGGGAGGATGCGCTGATGTCAGGGCATAAAGCCGGACAGGGCTGCCATGTGCAGTTAGATACCTCATGATGTGCTTCCCCCTCACGGTTCTCTACTGATTTCTTACTGGTTTCCTCTTTCCCTCTTTTAGGGGCAAGCCTTCACCATGAGTTCTTATGTGAAGCTTTAAAAGGCCCCCCCAACTCCTCTTTGCTCTACAGAAACCCATATTACTGATTAATGAGAGTTTGTGAACAGTTATGATTTGCAGGAGAGGGAGGAATCACCTGGAGATGTGAGAGCTGCGATCCTCTATCTGGACGTGCCTTGTTCAGATACTTGTGTTCTTTAAATACTCCCACTCCTCATGAGAAGAGATGGCGACGTCCTGGGACACTTATAGGAACCTACACACAAATGATGCAATCATACCCTACCCATCCAGTGCTGTTAGTGTATTATGTCCTGCATTCCAGCAGCATGTCACCTCACTCAGTCAGCAGTCAATGATCTTGTTGGTTGAGTTCTAGAATCTTCTCTTCCATTATTTCTCTCTGTAACCAGGTAGTGAGGTGGGGGGCCTCCTGTGATTGGGGCCTCTGTAACATTGGACTCACTAGAAGTCTTCTTCATTACTGTTGTAATCTGTTTATTGAGAGAAACCATTATTATATTATCTCTACATAATTTTTAGAAGCCCCCTCCCTCTCCAGTCATAATCATCTGTTATACTATAGATAAGAATTATGTTGATGTGACATCATTAGAATCTCTCCCCTCTCCAGTCATATCATCTGTTATTACCATTGTAGGAAGGCACAAGGTAGGAAGGCACCTCTGCCTGTGGTCGGTGAAGTAAAACATTTATTTTGGTGTCAGTGGCAGTAGGCCAATTGACACATTTGTATTAATAGTATTGCAGCAATGCCGTTTCTGGGTCGCACTTTTACACACGCTCAGCAAGTCAGAAGAGTTGGGTGGGATGATTCTACCACATTCCAGGCCAGGGTTTACCACGGCATAATATAAGGCCCGCAGGCTCAGGTGGTGTGGGGTGGTTCCCTGTATCTGACCAAAACTGTAAGTCAAGTGAGTGGTAAGTGGTGTGTAGAGCAGAGCTGGGGCCTAGATAACCCTGGACACTGAGACCTACATTTAGCAGGTTTTTCTATCCCGGGGAAACGGAAGTACGGTCACTGTATCTATCAAGTGACTGTGAGTTGCTGTTATGTTTGTTTTGGCTGAAGCAGCCTGCCGGTTTATTTTCCTGTTGTTGGATTGTGCAATAAAGTCTACCAGTTGTTTCAAGTCAAAAGGACCGCATATGTTTGGAGTAATTCGACAATTATGGTGATTCGGATAGTGGGCATCATCCTGTAATAAAGAGAGTGCAGGTTCTGGGTTCTAGGCGGCTGTCTACTATTTAAAAAGCCAGGGACCGGTGTGTATTGGAGGGTTGTTAAAGCACATGGTGCAGTCAGTACCCAACAGCAACAGGCCCATGCAGTGTCGTGGATTGCCAAACGAGCGTCTTAACCAGCTCCTCTTCAGGTGATGGCCATATGAGGAAGTATTCGGGCGAATGAGATCCCAGTACACCCCGCCTGGAGGAGGGACAGCAGGTGCGGAAAAGAGTTACGAGAGGCCCTGCTTGAAGAGGTACCCAGAGTGGACATGGAGGGCCTTCCTTACGTCTTTGAGCCAATTTGCTGAATGGGAGAGACTGGCCAGCTCTGTGTGGGCAGGAGATCCTGGCCCCGTCCGTTTCTCACAGGCGACATCACAATGCTTTACTATGACCTTACCTCTGCAGGTATGCCAGGAATACCCTAGACTGATTAGAAGATATGGATGTCTGTGCCACAAAGGGTGCACCAGTGGGGATACAGCAAGGACAGACCCCGTGGTCCAAATGTTTGATCTCACTGCACCTTGTCCAGAAATGGCTGCATCCTGAGGTCTGTTCCCCAGCCAGACCGGTTAGTAGAGGGTCGTGATGCACCGCTTCGTGCACGCTCCTCCCAAGCCAGTGCAGTGCTAGGTGGCGCAAGGGAATCCCCAGATGGCAGATGACTTGATAGACTTGGTGGAGAGATATCAGGCCACGGAGAACTCCATGGCTGATCCAGGACCCTTTGCCTCTCCCTACTGGTGGACCTAGACTGACTCGGAAAATCAAAGAAGGGGTCCTAAGCTCCCAGGAGAAAGCCATCCCAAGGACAACGGCCTGCCAGATCTGACATCCAGACCTCCTGTCAGGGAGAATTCATCTGCTGGAAATGCATCATGAAGGGGTTAATGCATGAGGTGATAATTGTCCGGGATTGTCCTCTCTTTTGGGGACTGTGGGAAAGGGCAGTTCAGCGGAAGCCCCCCAAGAGCACAGACTGGCCCGAGAGCCCTGACCCCGACGTGGTCTGGGAGTTCCCGTTCTCAGTAATGGTAGGTGACGGTGAGGAGGAGCCAACCCTTGACGAAACCGTCCCTGACCTCGGGGTATCCCGGGAAAACATTGGGACAGCTCAACTACAGGACGAAACACAAAATGGAGATCAGAGATCCTGGTACGACTGGGCGTGACTGTCACAGTCCGGGCACAAAGGGTGCTCCAGTGGGGATACAGCAGGGACAGCCACCCGAGGTCCCAAATGTTTGATCTCCTGCACCTTGTCAGAAAATCAAATGGGGCGGGCAGGCCAGAGGTTGTGCCCCAGCCCAGATGGTACGAGGGTCCTGATGCCACCGCTTCTGTGCAGCGTCTCCAAGGCAGTGCAGTTGCCTAGGTTGGTGCAAGGGAATCCCCAGACGGCAGATGACATGGATAGGTTGGTGGAGAGATACAGCCGTGTGTGACTGCCAACCTTGGGTATCCCAGGAAAACTTTTGGGATGTTGAACTACTGGACGAAAACTAAAGGGGCTTTCGGTACCTACAGAGTCTGGGGCAGAGGAATAATTTCCCACTTTGGCTGAGGAATGGAATACCTGCTGTAGCGGTTACCTATATCCGGGAGGAAGTGGTGGAACAGCTGACTGTTTCCCAAACCATATAGACCTGTGGTAATGGATCTGGCCCACAGTCATGTGTTGGGGGGACACTTGGGGGCAGATAACACCGTCGAAAGAAATCTACCCAGATTTTACTGGCCAAGGGTGTTACCGGGAAATCCGTGATTATTGCCAGTCCTGTCCCCAGTGCCAGGTAACCTCCCCTGTCGCCAATTTCCGCAGCCCGCTAATACCGTTGCCTATTATTGAAATTCCTTTTGAGAGGATAGCCATGGATTTAGTGGAGCCCCTGATAAAGTCGGCTCGAGGACACCAGTATATTCTGGTCGTCATGGACTATGCCACCAGGTACCCAGAAGCTGTGCCCCTAAGAAATGCCTCCTCCAAGGTCATTGCTAGGGAGTTGTGGCACATATTCTCCACAACAGGACTGCCGTAAGAGATCTCGACAGATCAAGGGACCCTGTTTATTTAGACAGTAATGCAAGATCTTTGTAAGGTTCTGAATGTGACCCACTTACACACCTATGTGAATCACCCGCAGACAGATGGCTTGGTGGAACGTTTCAACAAGACCTTAAAAGCCATGTTGAAGAAAGTAGTCGAGAAGGATGGCCGAGATTTGGACTACCGTTTGCATTAACTTTTAGAGAGGTTCGCCAAGCCTCCATGGGGTTCTCCCTTTTTGAGTTACTTTATGGCAGACATCCTAGGGGTCTATTAGATATTGCCAAGGAGACGTGGGAGAGCGAAGTCACGCCCTATAAAAGTTATGTTGAACATGTGACCCAATTACAGGAGCAAATCGCTCAGGTACTCCCTATTGTTAAGGATCATCTCTTACAGGCGCAAGCAAGAGTCTACAACAGGTCAGCCCAGGTGAGGCAGTTTAGTCCAGGGGATTGGGTCCTGGTCTTAGTACCCACGGTAGAGAGCAAGTTCCTGGCGAAATGGCAAGGTCCCAAGAAGGTAGTTGAAAAGGCGGGGGGAGATGAACTATTGGGTCCATCAGCGAGGTAAAAGGAAGCCATGTATTAGGGGACAAAATGGCCAGAAAGCTGGAGGAATATTTAAACTAGGGACTGATGGGGAGGGCAACTACAAAGATAGCGTACAAGATAGTAAAGATAGGGAGCTGGGAATTAGGAATAAAGCAGGGGGTGGAGTGGAGGGAGGGGGGTAGCAATAGTTAAAAAGATCAGGGAGAAAGAAAGAAAACCTGAAAAATCTCTAGATTGCATGCTGACCGATGCCAGGACTCTGACCAACAAAATAAATGAACTAGAAATATTAATTGCTGAAGAAAAATATGACATAGTGGGGATAACAGAGACATGGCTGGACGAGAGCTACGATTGGGCGGTTAACCTAAAGGGTTACAGTCTATTTCGAAGATATCATAAACACCGGAAGGGGGAGGTTTCTGTCTCTATGTAAAATCCTGTCTGAAGCAAACACTGCGGGAAGATATAGATACAGGGGCAAATATACATGGGGGTAACAACAATAAAATGATAATAATAGGGGTCTGCTATAGGCCCCCAAATATAACAGAACCCACGGAAGATGTACTCCTCAGGCAAATAGATGAGGCAGATAATCAGAATGAGGTTGTTATTATGGGTGATTTTAACTATCCAGACATCAATTGGGAAACTGAAACCTGTAACTCTCATAAAGGAAACAGGTTTTTGTCAATAACTAATGATAATTAACTTTGCCAAATGGTGCAGGAACCGATTAGAGGAAAGGCCCTTCTAGACTTAATATTCACTAAAAGACCTGACAGAGCAACAAAGGTTCAGGTTGAGAGGCATCTAGGAAATAGTGACCATAATATAATACATTTCCATTTATCCTTCTAGAGAGTATTTTGTCAAGGAGCCACAAAACCACAGAATTTTATGAAGGCTAATTTTATTCTGCTTGGGGTGGCCCTAAACCGTGTTGACTGGGACAAAGTGTTTAAAAACGGCAGAACAAATAATAAATGGGATATTTTTAAAAACTTCTTAGGCACCCACTAGGTACATTCCTACCTATCTCACTGAAAATAAATGTATAACGCCGTTCCAGCATGGGTTTATGAAGGATCGGTCTTGTCAAACTAATCTCATCAGCTTCTATGAGGAAGTTAGTTTAAGACTGGATCGGGGTGAAGCACTGGATGTCATATAACTAGATTTTTCTAAAGCATTTGATACGGTGCCACATAAAACATTGGTAAGTAAAATGAGAATGCCTGGACTGGAGGAAAATGTGTGCAAGTGGGTAAGCAACTGGCTCAGAGATAGAAAACATAGGGTGATAATTAACGGTGCATACTCAGACAGGATCCCTGTTACTACTGGGGTACCACAGGGTTCAGTATTGGGTCATATCCTCTTTAACATTTTCATTAATGATCTTACACGGGGATTGTTCAGCAGAATATCGATCTTTGAAGATGATACTAAGCTCTGTAAAGTAATCAACATAATAGAGGATAATATGTTATTACAAAGGGACCTGGATAAGTGGGATCCTGGGCACAGAAATTGCAGATGAGGTTTAACACAGATAGGGAGGAAAAATCCATTACATGACCACATGTTAAATGGAAAACACTGGGTAAAAGTGACATGGAGAAGGACTTGGGAATCCTGGTGGACAGTAAACTTAATTGTAGCAGCCAGTGTCAGACAGCAGCTGCCAAGGCAAATAGGATCATGGTATGTATTAAAAGGGGCATAGATGCACATGATGGGAACATTATTCTCCCATTATATATGTCACTGGTTAGACCACACATGGATTATTGTGTACAGTTTTGGGCACCAGTGCACAGGAAAGACATTGTAGAGCTTGAACAGGTACAAAGGCGGGCAGCAAAAATAATAAAAGGCCTGGCTGGACTACAATACCCAGAAAGATTAGCAAGATTCGGGTTATTTAGTTTAGAGAAAAGACGGCTTCGGGGGGGACATAATAAATATGTTTAAATACATTAAAGGTCAATATAGAGATCTCTCCCAAGATTTATTTATACCCAGGACTGTGTCTAGAACAAGGGGGCGTCCTCTACGTCTTGAGGAACAAAAGTTTCTACATAAACAAAGAAAGGGATTTTTACTTTTTAGATCAGTGAGACTGTGGAACTCTCTGCCAGAGGAACTTGTCATGGTGAATTCAATAACAGAGTTCAAAAAGGGTTTGGATGCATTTCTGTACCGTAAGAATCTAACAAGTTATAGTGACTAGGATTCTGGAGAGGGGTCGTTGATCCAGGGATTTTTCCGATTGCCAGATTGGAGTCGGGAAGGAATTTTTTCCCTCAAATGAGGACTATTGGCTTTTACCTCATTGGGTTTTTTGCCTTCATCTGGATCAACACTTTAGCAACATTTTAGCAAAATAAGCTGAACTGTAAAGACGTCTTGTCTTTTTAAAGCCTTATAAACTATAAGCTAAACCTCATCTGTCAGTTCTCTGCCCAGGTCTCCAACCTCTTTGCCTGAGTAATGTTGTTTATAAGAATGCAACAGCAGCAGTAAATAGTATCAGTATGTATGCAGGAGAGAAAAAAAAGGGGGGGTGGGTGTTGTTGAATCTCTGGTAGCTAATTGATGAGCACCTGAACAGGGTGTGTACCTAAGATCATAATGAAAGGAAATGAGCTAGACCACATGGGACCGGACCTCTATCCCCTGATGAAGCCAGTTAGCTGGTGAAACATGTTGGGGAGGTCAGGCATGACATTTTAATTTGTGATTTCCTACCTCTTTCTATGGTGTTACCTGCTGCAGAGGGTTTCACAAGGAAACCTTCTATGTTTCATGCCCGTTAGATTAGGGATGATTTCCCAAGTAAGATGTTTTGGATTCCTTTTTGGAGTTAGAAAATCAATGTATATATATGGTTTCCCTGCTAAAAGGTGGGGTTCCACCAGACTTGATTATAGAAAAGGAGTTATTCCTTCAGAATGAGAAAGGGACAAATTGAGAGGTTAGAAATCAGGTTTTTAAAATAGTGTGTATTGAGGTTGTTATATATATATAACAGAAGTTAAGTTTTAGTGCTTTATAGGTTGAGAACTGATAGAATTTAAGTTTACCTATGGCAAAATAGTAAATATAGTTATCTCATAACTTAACTCCCTTAGGTCACATGGGTGTATACCATCAGGACCTGGGGATTTATCTATTTTAAGCTTCCTAAGGCGGAGCTGCACTTCCTCCTGGGTTATAGGATTCCCAAGGCCCGTAGGAAAATTGTGGCAACAAAGGTGCAGAGAATGTTAAAATTAGTGGTGATAGAAGATTTTAAGAGCAGATGGTCCAGCCCCATTGTTTTAGTCCCAAAGCCCAATGGTGAGTGGTGCTTCTGCAATGACTACCACAAGCTCAATGAGGTGTCAAAGGTGGATGCATACCCCATGCCAATGGTGGATGAGCTTATTGAGAGGCTAGGGCCGGCCCGGTATATCACCACCCTAGACCTTTCCAAGGGGTACTGGCAGATCCCCTTAGCCACGGAAGCCCGGGAGAAGATGGCGTTTTCCACACCAGACAGGTACTTCCAATACGTAAAAATGCCGTTTGGGATGCAAGGGGCCCCTGCCACCTTCCAGAGGGCTATGGACAGGATATTAGGTCCCAATAGGTCATATGTGTCAGCTTATCATGATGATATAGTGATCTTCTGCCGAGATTGTGAGGTTGTTTCACCATAAATCCCAGTAAGTAGGCAATAGGGATGGAAGAGGCCCGTTACTTGGGTAAATTGTGGGAAGAGGGGGGCTAAAACCCCAAGTGAACAAGATAGAAGCCATCCAAACCTGGTCATCTTACCAAAAAACAAGTAAGAGCATTTCCGGGAATCGTGGGATATTATCGGCGGTTTATTCCTAAGTTCACCGAGATAGCAGTACCCCTGACTGACCTAATGAAGAGAGCCAAGTCTGCCATGATCAAATGGCCCCCCGAGGCTAAGGAGGCTTTCCAAAGGGGGCGTGGCCTGGATGAGCATGGAGTAGTGTGAGAGGAGCTCCAGAGGACCCATCCGAAAACCAGCACAACTAAGCCCTACGCTGCTATTCCGCAACCCGGTTCCGACCCACATAGACGGCCCGACACCCTCGGCACCCGGGGCTGAATTTAGAAGCATCTCCCTGCTTCCTGACCGGAGTTATATGCCCGGTTGCGCTGAGCCGCTCCACCACCGGCGCACCGCTGCACCTCACAGCCGCAGACGTACGACAAAGGAGGAAAAAAGAACCCCTTCTACTCACTGGGATCCAAGAGGCGGCACCGGAGCGTCCCTGCTGCTGCTCCTTCCCGGCTACCACCGAGAGGTCGAGCGGGCGGTTTCGCTCCCGGTCCCCTCCTCCCGAGGCTGCCGCGGCTGCTCCCCGGCGGGAGAACTACGCTCCCTGCGGCTCAAACGGCAACAGGCCGCAGTTACACAGCCGAAAGCCAGGAACATCGGCGGAGTCCACGTGCTGCAGTTCCCTCCTGGTATCGATTCGGTGAGGTCGGCGGGCAAGGAAGGACTCACGAAAACGCATCCCTGGGAAAAGAAGCAGTCGCTCATTGCCGGACCGGGCCTACACATTTTCAATAAGTCTCTCTCTCTGCCTACAACCCTTACAGGGCCAGTTTTAAGGGGTTTTATACGAGGAAGATTCCCTCTTCCACTCCCGATCACCCGTACGCAGCCCATTAAAATAGAGCCCTGCAGGCGTTTATATCTAGGCGCCATTTTAAAAGCGGACCAGAACGCACTGGGTCGCGACCATTTTGCTTTGGGAAAGCTGCAGGCTCCACAGACCTTTTTCTCCCTGTCTGAAGGGAACCCTATAGCCTAATCCCGTGTGCCACACATGCCATCAGCACAGCTGCTACTAACCTTTAAAGTAGCCTCTTTAAACGCATACCTCTCAACATCCCTGCCCCACTGCAGCGGCACATATTTAGTGTCCCTGCTGGAACAGCACGCAGAGACTTAAGCTTTCTCTTCTTGGAGACTGTTTCCTACAGTACCCGCTTACATCCGCTATTCTTTAAGCAAATAAAAACCTGAGTGGCAAGAAGAAAGAAACGAGGAAAGTATAACAATAGAGGACAAAGGAAATAAATATATAAAAAAGGAAAAAAAATAAATAATAAATTTCTTTTTACAGGGAGGAAGTAAGGAGAGAAAGAGAAATTTTAAATTCTTAGTCGCTTGTGCATTCATCCCCTCCAAATGGGCGGCACTAACAGACGAAGCCCTTAAGGCTAATCCACTAAACCCACTAAACTTACCGAGTTCTTCCCCCAGCCCTCCTCACAGCCTCCCTCAACGGAAAGGCGACTTTCTTTCCCCTCCCCGCATGTCCAATTTCCCCCTGCTCCAACATCCGCAGACATGGACTCCCACGGTTCCCCCAACTTACCACCTCTACTGATTTAACGCTGCAAAGTCTTTTCTCCCCTTTCCGGGACAATCTCCAATCTGACTTCAAGGTCATGATGACAGAATTCCAGGTGGACAGTCAGACCCACGTCTCAAGGACTGACCACCTAGATACAATAATCTCGGAGTTCGCTGCGTCACACAACACCCTCAGAGACGCCAATTCAGCCTGGAGGATGAAGTACAGAGAACTCTTTCCAAACTACTAGATCTTGAAGACCGCTTCGCAGAGAAAACATTCGCATAAGGGGTGTCCCGGAGGTCTGTCACTCAAGATCTTCTCCAACCCTTCCCTCATGCCCTCATGGCACTGGTATTACCCAACGCCTCAAATTGATCTAAAGTGGACCGAATACATCGCCCTACCCAAGCCCAGACATCTACCCGCCTCTACTCCGAGAGATGTAATCGCAAAGACCCACTTTTCCGTACGAAAGATGACCTTTTTGCGTGCTTTGCGTAAAAAATTCCTCCCCTCCAGATCGATTCCAAAACGTTGCCATCTTCCCAGACTTGTCGGCTGGGACCATTTTTAAAGAGAAGAGAATTCGCCACTATACCAAAATTCTACGAGACCATGGTATCAACTACCACTGGGGCTTCCCAGTAAAACTGATCATCACCAGGGACAATTCCACCACAATCTGTCACACCCCGTCCATGGTAAAAGACCTCCTTACTACATGGAACCTGCTACACTCCCCAACCATTCCCCGCGGAAAACGAGAAGGACCCCCCCAGAAGTGATCTCCCCGCTATGGTCCGAAAAAACAACGCAGACATGGCCCTATTCCAACGATTGAAGCGGGAAGCAGCAAGCTGTCCTTGGACCCCCTTCTCACCCCTGTTTCAGAGTTTTTTGTTGTTTTTGTTTTACTCCTCCGAAATAATAGTTGTGAGCATATCTGCTCCATGCTTGGCCCTGCTGGTGGACTTTCCCCCTGTG
Organism: Phyllomedusa bahiana; assembly: GCA_025379985.1. NCBI lineage: Eukaryota > Metazoa > Chordata > Amphibia > Anura > Hylidae > Phyllomedusa > Phyllomedusa bahiana. Next base: position 23,661 of record JAODAL010030620.1, read on the forward strand.
CCTTCTATATTTCCCTGAGATGGAAATACTGTTCCAAATGTTTTGGTTATTTCTATGGTGTTTCCAAGTTCTATTATTGTTTGCCATGTTCACTCTCTCTTGCTCCTAAGAATGTCACTGTTTGGGGGTTTCCCCAAACTATCTTCTGCCACCGACAAAACTCGGCTCAGTGCTTCTCCCCCACAAACAAAATGGGTATTAAGATAATTTCACTCAATTCTAATGGGCTAAAACCCGCCCTTTAAGCGGTCAATGTTGTGGAGGGATGCACTGAAGTCCAAAGCTGACATAGTCTGCATACAGGAAATCACTTGAAAGAGTCAGATGCATGCAGACTAAAACATAAAAGTTCCCATTTTGGTTCCACTCTTCTTCCTCACAGAAAAAAGCTGGAGTTTGCAATCTGTGTAAAAGATCAGTTGCTTTTATGCTCAAAAAAACTCATTATTGATGAACATGGAAGATTATTTTATATGCAATGCTCCCTAAACTCCACCCCATACCCCTTTAGTCACGCTATATGCGCCTAACAAGCACCAACAACAATTTATCGCACGAGTTCTGAACAAAGCTAGATCACTTAAAGGGGCAATCTTCTGCTTTGTGGAGATTTTCAACATGGTAGTAGAACCTAAAACTAGACAAATCTCGCACCTCAAGGCACTCACACAGTTACAAAACCCTTTCCCTAGCCGCAGAACAACTCCATGACCCTTGGCGCTATTCACATCCTACCGACATTGACTTCACCTTCTTCTCTGCCCCGAATCAGTCTTTCTCGTGTATAGATTACTTTCTCACAAATCGACAAGCCCTCTCTAAAGTACACTCCACAGACATTGGATACAGAACCTGGTCTGACCCGTCCCCAGTATTTTTACCCTACAAGATACCTCCCCCCTCCTTCCTGTTCTCTCTGGAGGCTCAACAACTTCCTCCTTAAGTCTGCACAAAATGTCCAGTCCATAAATACATCGCTGCAGGAGTACTTTGATCTTAACGCTCCCACAGCACCCTCGTTATCCACTCTCTGGTGCGCCCATAAGGCGGTGATAAGAGGAGTCCTCATTAAAATTGCTTCCACTGAACATAAGAAGAGGGAGAGAGAATTGGATTTGCTCCTAGACAAAATCCGAATCCAGGACGAACGAGCTAAAAAATCTCCCTCCCAGACGGTACTAGATGAATTAGCCTCGCTAAAACAGCAACTAAAGGTGTTGAGCCTCCACAAATACGAACACTCTTTATCAAAACTCAAATGGACTTTTTATGCCCCAAAGGGGACCGCCCCGGAAAAATCCGGCCAAAAGGGTTAAACAGACTAAGCCCCAAATCTAGAATTACCTTTTTAACTGTAAATCAACAAAAAGTCTTTGACCCCCAACACATAGTTGATTCCTTTGCTACCTACTACAAGACACTCTACAATCTCAAGGATAACCCTTCCCTTCCGCCAATATCTTCCCAACTTGCCCAAGACTACTTAAAAAAGCTGAATTTTCCCACTATCACTAACAGCCAACTAGAATCCTTAAATGCCCGTTTACTCAACAAGAACTGATTTCGACAATCTCACAACTGAAACTCAATAAATCCCTGGCCCTGACGGGTCTAATAATTTAGTATTACAAGCTCCCTTTTCCCCCACCTCTCCCCACATATACTCCCGGGTCTTCAATTCCTTCATGACTGGAGACCACCCACCTGCGGAAATGCTCTCCGCTTACCATCGTCACCAACCCCAAACCGAAAAAACGCAGAACTAGTCACAAACTATAGGCCGATTTTCCCCCCTTAATGCGAATAAAACTATTTCTCAAAAATTATGGCCATAGGATAAACCTAGTACTCCCACATTTAATCAACCCAGGGCCAAGTAGGCTTTGTTAAGTCTAGGCAGACGAGGGATGGGATCCGTCGATGCTAGATATTCTACACTACTTACGAAAAGATAAAACCCCTGTGGCCTTTCTGTCCCTTGATGGCGAAAAAGGCCTTTGACAGAATTAATGGGTTTATATGAGGAAGTCCTGGACTAGTTCGGTTTCTCCGGCCCCATTGTAAAAGCAATTACTGACCCTTTTACTCCAGCCCAACGGCCCGAGTCCCCTCGGCAGGTTTCCTATCACAGCCATTCTACATCACTAATGGGACTAGTTAGGGGTGCCCCTTATCCCCTCTGATCTTCAATCTATGTATAGAACCCCTTGTGGAAAAGATCCGGCTATCTCCACACATTTCAAGTATACCAGTAGGCCAACATCTTCATAAAGCTAGTCTTTATGCGGATGATGTCTTGATTTATGTGTAAAAACCCAGATTCCTGGTCCTGCCGTTTTAGTCATTTTGCAATCATTCTCCCAAGTCTGTTTTTCCAAATTTAATATCTCCAAGTCCGTACTCTTGCCACTTCATTGCCCACATACAACCTGCTTAGCTCTCTCACGCTTTGAATTCACTAAGTCTGACTCCCACATTGAATACTTGGGAATAAAAATTTTCCCCAGACATTTTCAAAACAATCGAAGCTAACTTGGGGAACCTTTTTCTAACCCTCTCAGATTTATATTGCTAGATTCGAAAAGCAATCCCCTCGTGGATTGCAAGGATTAATCTGGTCAAAATAATGCTTCTCCCCAAAATTCCTATACATCTCCAGGTCTCTTTTCCCCTTTCCCCATTCCTCTTTCATGCTTGAAAAACTCCAGACCCTTCTCTCATGTTTTATCTGGGATTCCAAGAAACCCAGGATCAAACAACAGTATCTATATATCCAAAAGCAATTTGGAGGCTTGGCTGTCCCTAATCTGACATGGTACAATATAGCATCGATCTTAGAACCTATTGTTCACTTATGGACACCTTCGCCATTGCATCATTGGGCACATATTGAGAACCAAGTGGTGTTCCCGGGCTCTGTCCGAGACCCCTTTATGGCCTTACTACAGGGCTTCCCTAAATTGCCAAACTCCCACTATAATCTCCTCAACTCCAACATACGGTTGATGCCTGGCATCGATATGTTTTCTAAACCAAAGCTGGTGACTGTTGGTAAAAGTAACTGTCCCCGCATGGCGCGGCTCTTAACATCCCTCTAGACCAATGGATTGCTAGGGGACTCTGGATAATAGGCGACCTATTTACAGATGGAATCTTCAGATCATTTGAGGACCTAGCCGCCACCTACGCGATTCCTAAATCTCAATACTTTATGTACCTTTAGGTCAGACATGCAATATCAGCCATTCCCCGATCCCCCACAGTCCGAAGCAAATCACCCTTTTCCCACTTCCTCCTCAGCTCTGAATGTTCCACTAAAGGCCTTTCAGAGTTTATGCCTCCTGGCCCAAAACAGTTTACCTGATAAGTTTGGCCTTTAAAGTCTAAGTGGGAAACAGAACTATCTAAGACTTTCCGGTAGAGATGGTGGAGGGCAGCGATTTCTATTTTCTAAACACTCTAGCTGCATTAACCACCTAGAGATATCCAAAAAAATGCACTGTCGTTGGTACCTCACTCCTACCCGCATTGCACATATGTTTCCAGGATCATCCAAAATGTGTTGGAGAGGTTGTGGCTCGGCTGGCTCCTTGCTGCACATGTAGTGGTCATGTCCTATTGCTATAGGTCTCTGGATGGAAACTGAAAAACTAATCCAAAACCTATTCCATTTTTGCTTTACAATACGCCAGCAACCGCTGTTAGATCTCGGAATCTGGGAAATACCCTACACGCACCAGACGGTAATACAACACATAATTATTGCAGAAATGCAAAACCACGCACCGTTCCTATGCATGTATGGCTCTCCTTCAGTTCTTCTGGATTCACCTTTGCAGCATTCCTGTGTACGTTACCTCCGGTGCCTGTTGCGGACATACTGCAGCTCCACAGTAACACAACGTGGCTCTCAATGGATGCACCTGCACTTCCTCATCAGAGCTGGCTCCCCGGGAGGAAAATCTCAATCCGACACAGCGGCTCCAAGTGAGTAACTTTATTTCATAAACATGTGCAGCGGGGACAAACATGTAAAAAGGCCCAAACGCCAGCTTTTTTTCATGTTTGTACCCCTGCACATGTTTATGAAATAAAGTTACTCCACTTGGAGCCCCTGTGGGCGGGTATTGGGGTGTTTCCTGCGGGAGCCAGCTCTGATGAGCGAAGTGCAGGTGCATCCATGAGAGCGGACATTTAAATTTTTGCAACCCGCCTCACTATAGCTCAACATTGGAAAACCTCGACCCCACTAAGTGTTTAATGAAGTCATTAATAGAGTAAATTCTCAATTCCATAGTGAAATCTGCCTTGTTACTCCCCCTCACCTAATTGCCAAAAAAAGAGATAGGTGGAGAACTTGGTCTGACTCGATTTACTTTACTTAATCTCTTGAAATCTTCCGAACACCACAGCCCTGCCACACCTACTGTCCACCTTGGAGATCATGGGATACCTCTTTCATAAACACCTAACTTTGTCGATGGCTGAACCCCTGCTTACTCTCTTGTGTGTAGGAAATCAGACGCTCAGGATGCTTATGATCTTAGATTTATACATGGCATTTATTTCTTGCTGTTCGTAATTGTATGTCTGTTAACCTTGTGCTATTTGCATGTCTTTGGATGCAACTTGTTATTGCTTTTTTTTCCTTTTCTTTGCTGGCAACAGCCTCTTTGTTATGTAAAACAAATAAAAATTATTGATTTTTTAAAAAAAAAGAGGCTTTCCAAAACCTGAAATTAGCCCTATGTAGACAGCCGGTATTAGTGGCCCTGGATTTCTCACGAGAATTTGTGGTGCAAACAGGTGCCTCAGAGATCAGCTTAGGAGCACTAATGTCCCAGGTTATCAATGGGGAGGAACACCCCGTGAGTTTTCACATCAGAAGCTGTCTCCTGCAGAGCGTGATTATGCCATAATTGAGAGGGAATGCTTGGCTATTAAATGGGCGCTCGATTCTACTACCTCTTGGGTCGCAAATTTAGGCTGGTGACGGATCATGCCCCTTTGAAATGGTTAAGGGAGAAAAAGGGCAACAATGGCAGAGTCACCCGATGGTTCCTGGCCCTGCAAGATTTTTATTTTTTCGGTGGAACACAGGCCGGGCAAGCTGCAAGGGAATGCAGATGCCCTATCTAGGGTACATAATATGCTGGCTGAAGGTGCCCAGTCCCATGGCGTTGGGCAGAAGAGGGGGAATATAGGCTTTTACTGGAGCAGTCAGAAGAGTTGGGTGGGATGACTGCACCAACATTCCAGGCCAGGGCTTACAAGGCATATATAAGGCCAGCAGGCTCAGGTGATGGGGGGTGTGGTTCCCTGTCTGACCAAACTGCTCAGTCAAGCGAGTGGTTGTGCCAGAGCAAGACCTGGGCCTGGTTAACCCTGGACACTGAGACCTACATGCAGGTTTTCTGGGAAACGGAGTACGGTACTATACCTATCACAGAGACTGTGAGTGCGGTTATGTTTGTTTTCAGCTGAAGCAAGTCCTGACGTTTTTTTCCTGGTTTTGGACTGTTCCAATAAAGCCTGCAGTCTCTCCCCTCTCCAGTCATATCATCTGTTATTACCATAGATAGGAAGGATGTAATGTGACATAATCAGAATCTCTTACCTCTCCAGTAAACTGGGAGATTATCTCTATTGTGAGATTTAATATACTTTCTGCCATCTTGTCTCTGTCACCATTCATTCTTGTCAAGTCAATCAGGAAAATTATCCTATATAGAATGATATTAGTAAAGAGGATCCTATATTGTAGAGACCTGATTGGAAAGAAGATGAGACAACATAAAAACCACAGAAAATCCCATGTAAAAAATACAATTACTGCAGATAATAAGAGGAAACGGGAGGAGATATTACAGAGCAGATGTTGTGTTCTCTCTCTTGGATGGATTGGAACATGAGTTGAACAGCTTGTATAGGAAGCTCCTCCATGTTCAGTGTCACAGAGCACTGTATCCTCACATAACCACTCTACCATCACCGGCCACAGCGGGGTTACCAGTATGTATGGCCTGTGACCGCTGTAGACCATCACAAGCAGCAGTGCTCACATGATGTATATAATGGCTACCAACGTTGTTGTGTAATTTAACCGGAGACTGAAGGAGACACAGGAGCATCGGGGCTGGAACGGCCAGGATGTAACAGAGGTTTTGGAATTTTAACAGACATTCAGATGTGACACCTCGCCCGGGGATCCATCACAGACTGGTGCCGAGTCATTGAGAATGGGTCGGATTTGGGTACAGGAATCCTCCTTTATCACAGTTGCTGTGGCCGTTGGCTGTGTGCACGCAGATTGCGCATGGATATTGCTGGTGGCTTGCACTCTCTCACTCACAGACCCCAAACTTACAGGCTGCAGATTTTCCATCCCCTGAAGTACAGACAGTTCATCTCCAAAGTATCTGTAATGCAGGGGTGGATTCGCGGACCACCGCAAGCGATGATAGCTAAGCCACGCCAGGGAGTGGAGTCTGGGTAGCCCCCGGTTTTCACCAGAGCACGGCGCAATGGGGGTTGGACTTGCTGCGGCGTGAGGCTACCAGGTCGATACCCCTGACGTGACTTGATTGCGATGGCGGCCGGGGTACAGCGTGGTACAAAATCGTAATCCAGAGGCGTAGTCGGGGACAGGCAGAAGGTCAGGGCAGGCGGCAGAGGTTCGTGGTCAGAGACAGGCAGACGGTCAGGGCAGGCGGCAAACAGGCAAGGTCAGGAAACGTAAGCAAAGCGGATTGGTACACGGGTAGACAATACGGACTCCAACACTCTCTAAAGTTACTGAACGCACACCAACGAACTGGCGGAGAGTGCTGGGGGCGTGTTCCTTAAATAGAACCAGCGCCCGGCAAAAGACCAATTACCGGGACGCTGGCCCTTTAAATCCAGAGAAGCTGTTGCGTGCGCGCCCTAACCCGCGGGCACGCGCGCGGTGGCCGGGACAGGCAAGCGCAGCGTTCACAGGATTGTGAACGGGTAAGTGAGCCAGCGCTGGGACCCGGGCAGCAGGGGGGCGGCCGTGGCAAGCAGCAGCGTCCGCGACCCCCGTGACAGTATCATTGGGGCTCCAGACTAGGCGGATCAGGCATCCCCACCAAACAACCTCCTTCAGGTCTTGGCAAAGCTTCAGCCAAAGTGCTGCTTGAGGATGACACACAGGACGCCATCATTTCAGACCAGTGGGCCAATACCGGAGTGCTTGCTTGCTCTGTACCTCACAGAAGCTCTCCCAAATTTGCTCTGGAAACTCCTCAGGGCTTTTTCTCTTGAGGCTCGCTTTCTAAAATGTCTCTAAGGGCTTGTTCCCACTGCACGGGTTTTCACGCAGTTTTTCAGACTGCTTTCAGTTTTGAAAACCATCTGTAAACTGGGTGACAACTTTTAAAATGGACCTAAATGGAAAACCCGCACAGCGATCCCCACTGCACGGGTTTTCTGCCAGGCGGTTTCTAGACCGCCGGCGGTCCAAAAAAATTGAGCATGTTCATTCGTCCGGCCGGTGTTCGGGCGGAATATAAACATCTCAATGTGAGGAGGTAGGGAAACAGCGGAGAAAAGCCGCCCCCCACCAGCCGGGTGCAGGGGCCGCAAACAGTGCAAACTGCTATTAATAAGGTTGATACTCTGGATAGAGTAAGTATGATCAAATATACATCAAAAAGAGACAACGGTTGCAACAAAGATGTTGTTACTTTCAGCACTGGTTACAGCAGGCAGTAGAAAGAAATAGAGGATATTGTCAGAACACATTTGCCATTGCTGTTTGTTAATCCGGAGAGTAAAAACACTCTACAACATTGTACTAGATTAGTCTCTCGCAGGCCCCGAGTTTAGGCTCCATTCTATCCCCTAGCCCAGCGGTCCACAACCTTTTTTCCACCACGGACCGGTTTGATGCACGACAATTTTTCCACGGCCCGGTGAGGGCATGGTTATTGGGCGCGGGTTATCAGGGCATGGTTGATAGATGTACCATAGTAATAAATAGTTATATGCCCCCCCATAGTAATACATAGTTAGATGCCTCATGCCCCATAGTAATAGTTAGATGCCCCCATAGTAATAAATAGTTATATGCCCCCCCCATAGTAATACATAGTTAGATGCCTCATGCCCCATAGTAATAGTTAGATGCCCCCATAGTAATAAATAGTTATATGCCCTCCATAGTAATACATAGTTAGATGCATCATGCCCCATAGTAATAGTTAGATGCCCCCATAGTAATAAATCGTTATATACCCCCATAGTAATAAATAGTTATATGCCCCATAGTAATAAATAGTTAGATGCCCCCATAGTAATAAATAGTTAGATGCCCCCATAGTAATAAATAGTTAGATGCCCCATAGTAATAAATAGTTAGATGCCCCATAGTAATAAATAGTTAGATGCCCCATAGTAATAAATAGTTAGATGCCCCCATAGTAATAGTTATATGCCCCATAGTAATATATAGTTATATGCCCCCATAGTAATAGTTATATACCCCCAAAGTAAGCTAGATGCCCCATAGTAATAGTTAGATGCCCCATAGTAATAAACAGTTAGATGCTCCCATAGTAATAAGTAGTTAGGTGCCCCATAGTAATAAATAATTAGATGCCCCCATAGTAATAAATAGTTAGATGCCTCCATAGTAATAAATAGATGCCCCCATAGTAATAGTTAGATTCCCCCATAGTATTAAATAGTTATATGTCCCCATAGTAATAAATAGTTAGATGCCCCATATTAATAAATAGTTATATGCCCCCATAGTAATAGTTAGATGCCCCATAGTAATAAATAGTTAGATGCCCCATAGTAATAGTTAGATGCCCCCATAGTAATAAATAGTTATATGTCCCCATAGTAATAAATAGTTATATGCCCCATAGTAATAGTTATATGCCCCCGTAGTAATAGTTAGATGCTCCCATAGTAATAAATAGTTATATGCCCCATAGTAATAAATAGTTAGATGCCCCATAGTAGTAGCCATATGCCCCCATAGTAATAGTTAGATGCCCCCATAGTAATAAATAGTTAGATGCCCCCATAGCAATAAATAGTTAGATGCCTCATAGTAATAAATAGTTAGATGCCCCCATAGCAATAAATAGTTAGATGCCCCCATAGTAATAGATGGCCCCATAGTAATAAATGCCCCCATAGTAATAAATAGTTAGATCCCCCTGTAGTGAGCAGGCTAGTATATATAAAAAAAAAAGAAAAAAAAAAAAAAAGCAGGAACTTAGCTTTCCCGATCCCTGCTATACTGCTTCCTCCAGGACCCGGCCGGCGTCTGGTGATACCAAGCGGCGCAGGTGGTGTGACGACACTGCTTCTTCACACTCCCTGCGCCGCTGATCTGTAGATGCGCTGCTCAGTGAGCGCCACATCTACAGCAATAGGGAAAGCAGGGACTGTAATGAACCGCCCCTGCTTTCTCTATAGTGACGCAGCCGCACAGTCCCTGTGCAGCTGCTATCTCTGCGCGGCCGGATTACAACGGCCGCACAGAGCAGAAGCCAACCGCCCGCATTTAAGTCACCGGGTGGTCAGCATCAAGTGTAGCCGGTGCGGCGGACCGGCAGGGGATGCGCTACGGCCCGGGGCCGGTCCGCGGACCGGCGGTTGGGGACCCCTGCCCTAGCCTATTAACCCCTAAAGAATCACATCGCAGCACATGGATAGATACGAAGGGTTTCTTCAAATGTGGTCTCTCTATTTGCACTATGTGTAAATATGTGCATAAAGGAAACAAATTTACATCTTTTACCAATGAGAAAAGTTTTAATATAAAAACTCCTATCAACTGCAACACAAAATTTGCTGTTTATGTGATTAGTTGTTCAACCTGTCGGTTGCTATATGTCGGCGGCACCACCGGCCCCTTAAAGATCAGAATAAGACGGCACCTTTCTGATGCACTCCGTCCAATAACCTTTAAATCGTCGGCGGTATCGCGGCACTTTGCAGAGGTTCATGCAGTGGATGTATCTGTATTTTCAGTCATAGGTATAGAAAAGGTTACACGCTCCCTTAGGGGCAGGGATGTGCAAAAAAAAAAGTTTTTCTCCTGGGAGACCTGGTGCATTTGTAACTTATCCACCCGGCCTCCCTTTGGGATGAATACCAAACAAGATATCTCCTACCACTATTAGAGTTTTATATTCTACATGTTTAAGTCATATTGAATTTGACATTGGCTGCCTACAAGGGTTTTATACATTTATGTGATTTTAATGTTGTATATATGTTACTATTGATCAGGTGACCCGGGTCCACCCTATATTTAGGGTTTCTCTGGTTCACTGGCAGAGCAGTTGTTTGAGCCATGAGTAAAGGAGTCTTGTCTCCCGAAACGCGTCGGAAAAAGCTGCTTATGTAAGCCGATGCAAAAACTTTTTTCCCACCGTATGCAACTCCTCATGTGCATTTTGGATCTTCATGTTATTTTTCTAAACTTATTTTTATTTGAAAACATTTTTCAATATACAACTATAGAAAAATTTGGTCCATTTGAAGGTAATATTTCATCTGAATAAAAATTTCAAGGGATCCTGGAGGGTCTGGCTCCAGCCATTTATTTAGAAGACATCGTTTGGTTGCTAATAAGACTTTATGAAGCAAATGAGGGAATTTAGTGCCTTCCGGGAAATCATGAAATAGGAGGATATTTGGGGATAAAGTAACTTTGATCCCTAACCTGGCTTTTAGTTGTTCAGTTATTATTTTCCACAACCGCTGGGATGCCCTGCACCTCTACATTCCATGAATCATAGTTGACTTTTGCTGAGAGCAATTATTCGGTTTGGGGCTAAAGGATGCGGCAGAATATCGAATCCATAGATTGCATTTTGGGAAAAAATTTTTAAAATGTGTTTCCCCCCCACTTCTCCTGAAACAGCCCTTTTGAAATTTTTTTCCAATCCTTTTAGAATTAAATTTTTTTTAATATAACCCCCCCGGAAACTCCTTTTTTCCCCCTTAACAGATTGGGAAAACACCCACGGTCCTAAGGGGGGTTAAAATGATGTCATAGAAAAGGCCCCTATTCTTTTAAAATTTATGGACTTCTGATAAAGGGGAAGTCCCAAAGGGTTGGCCATGGCCAAAAGTGGTTTCCAATATTCAAAAAGGGGCAAAAAGTTAAACCCGGAAACTATAGGGCCCGGGAAGTTTGACCTCGTTGTAGGTAAAATGTTTGAAGGGTTTCTCAAGAAAGCTATCCTGGGTTTTCTCACGAAAATAAATGAATTTTTGGGCCCTTTCCCGCATGGGGTTTAAAGAAGGGTCCGGGCCTGTCGAAAATAAACTCACCGCTTCTTTTGAGGAAGTCCCGTGCTAGACTGGATCGAGGGGAGGCACTGTAGTCAAAAATCTAGATTTTTCTAAAGCATTTGATACGGGGCCACATAAAAGGTTTGGAATTTAAAAAGAGGGAAATTTTTGGGCGGGGGAAAAAAAGGTGCAAGAGGGTAATAACTGGGTCACTGAAAGAAAACAAAGGGGATAATTAACGGTAAAATTTCCAAACTGCAAAACGCGTTACTAGTGGGGGAAACCCCAAGGGGGATTTGGGCCCTAACCTCTTTAACATTTTCATTAATGAACTTTTCACAGGGTTAAACCGGGAGAAAAACATCTTTGGGAACGATAAATAAAACTCTGTAAAATAATCAACACAATAGAGGGTAATATGTTATTTCAAAGGGGTCTGGATAATTGGAGGGCCGGGGGAGGGAAAAACAGATGAGGGTTTTAAAAAACAATTTAAAAGCAAGGGTTTTCACATGGGGAGGGAAAAAAAAAATTTCAGACTACATGTTTTTAAAAGGAAAAAAAAGGGTGGGTAAAAGTACATTTGGGGAAGGCTTTGGGGGTCCCGGGTGGACAGAAACTTTAAATTTTAGCAGCCAGGGGTCAGAAAAGCAGCTGCCAAGGAAAAAAAGGAAACATGGGGGCATTAGAAGGGCATAGATCACATTAGGGGAACATTTTTCCCCCCCATTAAAAACAATCCTGGGTTTTAAACCACACAAAGGAATATTGGGGTTTTCAGTTTTGGGGACCAGGCACCCGGGAAAAAAAATTTAGAGCTTGAACAGGTACAAAGGGGGCAACAAAAAATAAAAAAACTGGGGTGGGCAAAATCAAAAGAAAGATTGGGAAGATTTGGGGGATTTAAATTTTTGGAAAAGGGAAAAAACGGCTTTTGGGGAACATAATAAAAAGTTTTTAAAAACCAAAGGTTCCCAAAAAGAGACCTCCCCAAGATTTATTTTATACCCCAGACTGTAACTAGAACAAGGGGGGAAACCCTTTTTAAAGTCTTGAGGAAGAAAGTTTTTCCCTAAACATAGAAAGGGATTCTTACTGTAAGAGCATGAGACTGGGAAAAATCCCCCTTTCCAAAAGGGAAAAATTTCCTGGTGAATTCACTAACAGTTCAAAAGGGGTTTTGGGTGGAAATTTTTAAGCATAATAATAAAAACCCAAATTTTGGTTCAAAGGGTTCGGAGGGGGGTAAATGATCCAGGGGTTTTTACGATTGCCAGATTTTGGGGCCGGGGGGAAAAATTTTTTCCCCCCAAAGAGGAAAAAATTGCCTTCTACCTCATTTTGGGTTTTTTTTTTCCCCTTTCCCCTGGGTCAAAACCTTACACAACAGGGTGAACTGGATGGACGTCTCGTCTTTTTTTTGGGCCCCTTTTTCAAAAAATGGGAAAATATGAAAATACAAAAAATTTTTCATGCCCAAACCTCTGAATCTTTTTTTCTGATTTTATTAAAATTAAAAAGGGGACACTTTTTTCTGATTTCAGTTTCAATTAAAAATCAAAAGGGGTTTAAAAAAAGTTTCCTTGTTTTAAAGGTTTTAAAATTTTTGATTTTTATAAAAACCAATAATTTTTTCCCATGGGGTAAGAAAAAAGTTACAATTATACAAAAGTTCTTTTAAATTTTGGGAAAAAGGGAAAAAGTCCCTGGTTTTTGTTTTTCATAAAGTTCAAACACAATTTTAAACCCCCTTTTTCCCTTCCCTACTTTAAAATGGGTTTTTATTAATTGCATAAAGGGAATTTTTTGGGGGGGATCTAATACATGTATTTAAAATTATAGAAAAGGGGGTTTTTAATATTTTTTTAAAAGGGTTTCCATGAAGCTATGGTATCTTTCATGAGGAACTTCCCTTTATTTTGCGGGGGAGAGATGCAAATTTTGGGTGTAGGGGCACTGACAAATTCCATGGGCTTGCCAATCTGATTTTTTTTTTGCTAAAAATTTAAAAAAAAGGGGGTTTTAAGAATCCAAACAATGGGAATTCTAAAAGGCATGCCCCTTTATTTCCCACATTTTAAGGAAATTCACCCCCCCCTGTGTCCCTTTGGGAAACATTAAAAGCAAAAGGGGATCCCAGGGTTTTTCGGGGCCCCATAAAACCTTTAAAAGGGACTTATTTTCTTAAGTTGAATGTTTTTTTAAAAAAAAGGGGTTTTTGGAGAGGATACAAAAGTTTTGGAAAACTCATATTTTAAACCCAAAAGACTTTTTCCAATATGGAGGGGAGTTTCCCCACTGTCAATTCTCTTACCACTTTCAAATGGGGAGGGAAAAGTAACATATAGGGGGAATCTGGGTTTTTTTCCAATTTGAAACCTAAATATTTTATTCGGATTGCATTGTTACAGAATTTCTACAAAAGGGGGGAAATATGTTTGGGTTTCTTGGCATGTTCAAATTCTGATTTTAAATCATTTAAATTTTAAAACAGAAAAACGGCAAAACCCTGGTTTGTAGTAGGGGTTCAGGTCCGTCTGGGGTTTTTCATAAAGAAAATTATTATCGGCAACATAGCCAATTTGAAATTCCTTTCCCCCCACTTCAATGCCCTTGAATTAGAAGTGATAACAAAAAAAGCCAAGGTTTAACGCAAGATTGAACAGAAGAGGGGACAAAGGACATCACTGTCTCGTCCTCTTTGTAATAATAAGGGGCTGAAATGAAGCCAGGAAATGCAATTACGTGCCAAGTGACGAGTAATATAGGAAATTATAAAGGTTCTGAAAAAGTCCGTTAAGTGAATTTTGTCCCAAACTATCCCGGAGCCACCCTATCTAACCCGATCAACAAGCCTTTTTCTGCAATCCTATAGTTAGGAGGGCACTGTTTATGAAGATATGCCCTCTCATTTTAACTCATCAAGGATGCGAAGTGACATTTCATATTCAACGGCGTGTACGCGACAATAATGACTGTCCTATGGGCCGGTGAGCTCCCTGCCCCCCCCCCCCAGCAAATCTGTCCCCCACAATTATGTCGGCAATCCAAGCTGTTGAACATTGTCTATGTGGAGAAATGTTAGTGACGTCCCTGTTGTGGCGCCTCCCATGCGAGACACAGCAAGCAGAGCTCACATTTCCCACCCGAAGTTCACAAAGGGATTCCATGCACATATCTCATCAGCTCCTAATCCCCGACACCCTGCCTCCTGCAACAGCATACCTTTACCACAGCATAGCCCGAGTGGACGACATCTTCATCTCCCTGCAGTGATAGACGGCACAAACAAAGATGGCGCTGGAGCCTTCACTGCTCTAGCTAAAGCAGCCCGAAACACCTACACACTACAGCTTCTCCCGCAAGCGAGCACCGCCCAGAGGGCTATAGTCACTGGGGCAGCAAGAGGTAAAGGCCAAACAGTCAGTTATGAAGGGTAATAATACACACATACCTCACACTGCAGGACCGAGTCATGTACAGCTGTGTATCTGCCAGACCTGTGATGAATGTCACATGGAGGGGAGAAGTCATGGACTGCTGTGTCTGCCAGGACCGTTGAAGAATGTCACATGGAAGGGGGAGGAGTCAAGAAGACTGCAGTGGCTGCCAGGACCTGTGATGATCACATGGAGTAGTCATGTGACCGCTGTGTGCTGCCAGGACCTGTGAATGATGTCACATGGAGAAGGTCCACACGTGTGCTGCCAGGACCTCTGAATGCACATGGGAGGGGAGGATCCAGGCAGTCACATGATCAGCGAGCTGGGTGTGATCGCTGCTTTATTATCTGCATAAGCTGAAGTATCTATGCCGGTAGCTGAGCCGCGCTGTTGTAACGTGCCTTATCAGAGCCGCAACGCGTGTTAACGTCCTGTACAGAGCTGCGCGTCGTGTGGTGGTTAACGTGCCTGTAGCATAGCTGCGCGTGTGTGTTAACGTCCTGGTAGCAGAGCCGCGCAGCAGCGTTGTAATGTGCCTAGAAGCAGAGCTGCGCGTGGTGTTAACTGCCTGTAGCAGAGCTGCGCGTGTGTGTAACGTGCCTGTAGCAGAGCCGCGCGCGCGTGTGTAATGTGCCTGTATGCAAGCGCGCGCAGCCGTGTTGTTACCTAGCCTGTAGTCAACCGCGGACGGGCTTGGGTGTAATGTGCCAAGCATCCTAGCTAAATTGAATTCAGGGCGAAGTGAAGAAAGTTGCCCCCCCCCCCAACACTCCCATCAGATACCGGATAGTTGCCCCTGTGGCCATGTACTACCCCCTGCAACAACACAGTATCCCCATCAGCCATGATAGTCCCGCCCCTGTAGCCAGTAACGACCGCCCTGATAACCAAGTAAGTATCCCCAGCAGCCATGATAATGCCCCCTGTATCTTTCCCCCCCATAGCCAATTTCGACCCCTGTAGCCTGTTTTCCCCCCCAGTTTTGTCCCCTGTAGCCAGTTTGCCCCCCAATATGGTCCCCTGTACCAGTTCGGCCCCTATAAAACATGAAAAAAAAACTCACTAACCTCTTCCAGGATCCCCGGCAGCGTGTCCAGGTCCTGAGACCGGAATTCAGTCTAAGCCGGACGACCATCACACTGCTTATCACTCACTCCTGGGGCCCTCCTGGGAACGGTAGCCGAGACTGAGCATCGTCAGGGGCGTTCGGATGAAAGCAGTGTGCCCCAGGACACTGTTGAATGTATTACGCGCAACTGACTGACGCTAATACATACTGGGTAGGAGGCAGGAGTGGAGCGATCCACCTGCCCCTCCCTGTGCTGGCACGCGCACTGTGTGTGTAGCTGCCGGCATTAGGTTTCAGCACCACGGGGCGGTGAGGGAGCTTCTGCGCCCCGGGCGATCTCCCGACCCCGCCCACCATAGGAAGGTGCCCTGAAGTGCCAGTGGCTGAGCCCTGTTGTAATGTGCGGTGTAGCCTGAGCCGTGTGTGGTAATGTGGCGTGTAGCAGAGAGCCGTGTTGTTGTAAATGTGCGTGTAGCTGACCGGTGTGTGTTAATTTTGTCTGTAGCTGACTGTGTTTGTGTAACGGCCTGTAGCTGACCGTGTGTGTGTGTAACGTGCCTGTAGCTGAGCCAGAGTTGTGTGTACATGTGCCTGTAGACTAAGCCGTGTGTGTGTAACGTGCCTGTAGCTGAGCCGTGTGTTGTGTAACGTGCCTGTAGCTGACCGTGAGTGTGTGCAAACGTGCCTGTAGCTGAGCCTGGTGTGTTAAGTCCCTTAGCTGTACCGTGGTGTGTGTAATGTGCCTGTAGCAAGAGCTGTGTGGTAACTGCCTTAGCTGACCGCGTTGTGTAACGACCTGTCGCTAGCCGCTGTGTTAACGTCCTGTAGCTAGCCGCGTGTGTGTAACGACCTGTAGCTTAGCCCGCTGTTAACGCCTTACTAGCCTGCGTGTGTAACGTGCCTGACGCTGAGCCGTCGTGTGTAACGTGCCAGTAGCTTAGCGTGTGTGTGTAACGTGCCTGTAGCTGAGTCCTGTGTGTGTAACGGCCTGTATCTGAGCCGTATGTGTAACGGCCTGTATCTGAGCCGCAGTCGTGTAACGTGGCGTGTAGCTGAGCCGCGTGTGTGTTAACAGCCCTGTACTGAGCCGCGTGTGTGTAACTGCCTGTAGCGAGGCCGCGTTGTGTATACGTTCCTGGTAGCTGAGCCCTGTGTGTGGTAACGTGCCTGTAGCTGAGTCGAGTAGCTTAAACGTCCTGTACAGAACAGCCGTGTGCGTGTAACGTGCCTGTAGTCTGAACACCCGTTGTCGTGTAACTGCCTGTAGCTGAGCCGTGCTGTAACGTGCCTGTACTGACACCACGTGTGGCGTGAACGTCCCTGTACGGAACAGCCGTGTGCAGTGTAACTGACCTGTAGCTGAACACCCTTGTGTGTAATTTTCCCTGTACTGAGCCCGTTGTGTGTGTGTAACGTGCCTGATAGCGAGTCGTGTCGTGTAATGTGCCTTACTGAGCCGTGTGTGTGGTCAAAGTGCCTGTACTAAGTCGTGTGCAGTGTAAGTGCCTTTGCGACCTGTGTGGTGTAATGTGGCTTACTTAAGCCGGGTGCGTGTAATGTGCCTGTAGCTGAGCTGTGTGTGTGTAACGTGTGTGTAGCTGAGCCACGTGCGTGTGTAATGTTGGTGTAGGTTTTGGCATTGCCGGTTTAATGCTGTGCTAGTTACAGCTCTGTTGCTGGAGCACCACTAAGCCACATTCAGAGCTTCCTCAATCCCCACCCTTTGATTGCCACAGCTCAGTTTCTCCCGATTGCCCCGATGTAGCCAGGTCTTTGCAGACCGGCCCCGGGCTTGCTTTACACTTACTAGATCTAGTGAGCATCTGTGAGAGTGCACTTTGTTGCCCCCAACAGCAGCCTGTGTTCACACTGTATGTATTGTGTATACCATACGGTATTATGCATATACATTATAAAATGTATTCAAAGTTTAAAAATATTATCCCTAGGGCTTTGTTCACAACGACTTTTGTGATCCTTTATACGGATCCCGCGAAAACGATCTAAACAATTGTCAGTGTGATTAACATTGCTTCAATGGCAAAAGAGCGCATCGCTGTTCTCAATAGAGATCGCCATGCGCTTTATCGGATCCGTTTTTAAGAATTGACATGTTCAATTCTTTCTTGCGTTTTATGCAATAAAAATCCCCATAGGAAATACAGCAGAGCACTTTGGCATCCCGAAAGCGGATCCAAAAGCGCAGCATACCAATTTGGGTGCGTTTTTTTGGATCCGCTTTCAATGCAAAAACGCATCCGTAAAAGCGCCTTGGATTTAAATTAAATAAAAATTTGAATATTATGTTGTTATATTTGTATCATTCAATGGAAGTAATTTTTTCTGATGCAAATGTGCTATTGGACAAATGCCCTTCATTCTACATGGAAAGAGGAGGATAATGTCATCAATGACACCCCCAGCATACCACCGGATCACAGGACGGCGGTCTCTGATTTTGAAAAACTATTGGTTATTTTTAAAAAATAAAATAGGGGGAGGTGGGTTCTAAAATCAATGTTGTATGTAACATTTGATTGACACTAGGTAAAAAAGGTTTTTTTTCTTTGGTCATGAATAGGTTAATTATATTTAAATTGCAGTTTGATAGTTGATCTTAAATAAAGCATTGAAAAAAACGGATCAAACGCATCCAAAAAAGGATCAGCTGTTTGCGTTTTCTGGATCCGCTTTTTGGATGCATTTGCATCCGTTTTCCGCCAGGTTAAAAACGGATCCGTAAACCGCATCCAAAACGTCGTGTGAACAAGCCCTTAGGAGGAGGAGAGAAAAAATATATTACAAATAAATACAATAACACAAATATTTCATATAGAATTGTGTAAAGATTACACAAACCTGCAGAATTTATTTCACACATATTTGTTTAATTGAAACATTGATCAATTATTTTGGTGTGAATGATTAAAAAGTTTTCAGGCAAAAAGAAAAGGCAAAAATTTGTATATAATTCTAGACACAAAAAAGAGTCCCCCCCCACCCCCCCATTATGAGTCCTCAAATTATGGGAAAAAATACTGAAAAAAAACTGGCTGGACTATAAAGGAGTTTGCCACGATGTAATGTTGACGTGGATCCTCCAAAATGGGTTTTAATCACTTTACTAAATATATTGATACTAAAATTGTAAGTCTGAGAAGCACAGCCTGTCCATACATGCCCTTGGTTATCTTCAAATAGTCTATTAGATAGGGCCTGACAAGACTGCTGGATGGTCCTTGCACAGAGAAGCTTCTTACTGATGAACTGACTGCAGAGGTTTTCAAGGCACCGGGTTAGCAATATGTTTCTTTTGTATACAGAATAAACAGTTGTAGTTGATTAGATTCCCCTGCCTGTTTATCGATGAACAGAAAACATGAAGGAGCTTTCAAGCTGCTGAGGAGAAAAACTTTTGTCTTTTGTATACAGAATCCACAAGTTGAAGTTTGATTATTTCAGTGAACATGTCACACGATCCCTTATGCAGCTTTGTGCTCTGGCTGTGTGTGTCTCTCTCTCTCTTTCAGCTCCGTGATTTGTTTACATTAGCTTCTTAGCAGATAAGGCTCCTCCTGGCAAAACC
Organism: Phyllomedusa bahiana; assembly: GCA_025379985.1. Lineage (NCBI taxonomy): Eukaryota > Metazoa > Chordata > Amphibia > Anura > Hylidae > Phyllomedusa > Phyllomedusa bahiana. The sequence continues at coordinate 43,042 of JAODAL010030620.1, forward strand.
CCTTTAAGGGGGACATGTATGAAAACTGTCTTGGTCTAAGACTTTCTTTGTTGCCCATAGCAACCAATCAGAGCGCCGTTTAATTTTGTCAGAGCTCTATATGAAATTAAACGAGGGCTCTGATTGGTTGCTATGAGCAACAAAGAAAGTCTTAGACCAAGACAGTTTTCATACATGTGGCCCTAAAGGATTTTTCCTGCTACAAAGATTAGAATTCAACATGTAAAATATTAGACCTTTTTGAGGCCCTTCCCATCCCAATCCCCTTAAGAGACCTTAAATCGCTTCAGATTTCCATACTCAGATTTATCGGCGCATTTAGCAGACACCGTATTAGGAAGTCAGTGCTCTTAACAAAAAAGATGGAGGGAAGACTCGAGGCTCCGGACGTAATAAAGTATTAATGGGCTGCCCAGCTGAGGCGCATTTCGGCATGGTCCTTCTTGCACGCCTTTTCTAGATGGGCAGAGACTGAAAAATTGTGGTTGACCCCGATCCACCCCAACTCATTGCTGTGGGCTCCCTCCTCTGTGGCGGTGGGTGGCAATTTATTAGGACCCATCATTATATCTCGGGACATATGGAAAAGGTGTGCAAGAATTTTTAACCTATGTTCACCCTCCTCCGCCCTGACATCGTTTTTATTCAACCCCTCCTTCCCAGGTGGGATGGAAAATCCGGCGATAAAGGTCTGGTTCGATAACAAACTTTTCAATTTTGCTGATATAGTAGACTTATCCTCAAGACATATTTAACCTTTTGAGACCTTGCAATCCAGGTTTTCCTTACCAATGTCTAGTAGTTTTTCATATTTGCAGATTACACATTTCTTGATTAAAATTTTGGGTTCTACTACAGTCTCCCTCCGCACGAGGTTTGAATTAATCTGCAAAACTTCCCTTTCAACAAGAGGTTTAATTTCGAATATTTATTCTATCTTATCTAACTCCTTCCCTGACAATCTGGTAAAACACCCTTACATGTCTACATGGGAACATTTTGTGCAAAGGGATATTTCTATGGAAGAATGGCGAACCATATGGCAGAGGGCGGCTCACACCTCTCTTTTATAATATCAGTTGCTCGGCACACCTTATATATTTCCGTTCTCTGAATGCTGGGTAAAGTAACAATATTTACAATCTACCCACATACAAAATACAGCATATTGTGTTACACAATTAGATGTATTAAAAAAGTTTTTCATCGATAACTTCTTTTCAAAGCGACCAACACATTAACATTTTCGGTCTTATTGAGACCTTCTTCAGATGTGTCGCTACAAAGTACAAAAAAACACAAATTACAAAAAATGATAAACAGTCACAATCGCTGGAGCATGTGGAGGGTGGAATTCCAGCGTGTTGCCACATCAACAATTAGACGGTTGACGGGGAGGCCGAGCTGACGCTGCAACGCAGCCAGGCGGGACAAAGCCGGGTGCGAACGGCGGAAGTGCGAACTCAGACCTTAAGCTTTCCTCAGCAGGCAGTCAAGACCCGGGTAGCGCTTTAGAAATTTCTGGACGACAAGGTTCATGCATGTGCCAGGAAAGGGATGTGCTCCAGCCTACCGATCTTAAGATTTCGACCATTATCGCACACCACCTTGCCTGGCACAAGGTTCTTGTCAGCCAGCAAGCGCTCGGTCTCGTGGCGGAGAGCCGTCCACAGCTCCTGACCTGTGTGTCGGTGGTCAGATGGACTTTTCTGGACACAGATGAAGACAACGCGCTTGAAATTTTAGATTTTTTGGAGATTATGTGACAAGTTTGGTGTACAGGAATGTTCAAGTGGGGAATCTTGGGAATGGCAGGTTTTTTGAATCAGAAAATTAATTTGGATATTTTTTCACAGCAGCTAATGTAGTATTTTTAATCAACCAATTCCATTGAATGAAACTAACATCCATATAGCCTTTCAGGAAATTAAATAAAACTTAAAAAACAAAAAATTTCGGGCAGGCTGGGAAGTAGCCAGTCTAGAGACATATATACAACAACAAATTGTGTATAGAGGATTACGGATTAGCTTGAGACCAAATACACATTTAGAGGACCCTATCTTTATCAAAGGTTGGGAAAAACTGCTAACTGAATGCTCTCTGAAATTGATTAAATATCTGTCAGAATATGAAAGAATTTCATTCAATAAATTAAGTGAACAACTAAATCAGGAGATAGTGGAGATTAATAACTTTCGGGCCCATTCAGATTTCCTGAATTAAAAAACAAAAATTCAACGAAATTGAATCTCTGGAGAAAAAATTTAAAAGAAAGGAAAAATAACAAATATTGGGGGATCGAAAAGTTTTTGATAAAAATCGGGTTTATTTTTGGAAATAGTAGTTTTCCCTACAAACAAATTATATAATTTGTCAATTCGAATTCTGTGTAAAAAATCCTCTATGGGTTCTATTAATATTATAGCGGGGGAAGAAAACTGGGGGGAGAAGGGTCAGAAAAAAACAAGGTTGGACAAATAAAAACACCAAAAAATCTTCTATCAAACAAAAAGGGGATCGAACCCTCAGAGATGTCAATCAGGAGAAGTCGTGGGATCAAAACATTGTCCTCTTCTGTCCTGTGGTGGGGGGGGGCCCAGGGTTTGGGGAGCACGGGCAATATTTCAAGGGCATTAAAATATGCCACCAGTGGCAGGAAAGGGACGGTTATGAACACAGTGCAAACTAAATTCGGGCTTTAAAAAACCAAGTGCATCCATTTTTTTTTAAAACCCACCAGGATTCATTGGGGGGATCGGAGAAGGGAATTGTCAGAAATAAAAAAGGATGGAGCACTACAAGTGTTAACTTATCCTTTAGATTACGTAAAAAAAAAAAAAGGTTTGTCATATGGTCTTACGTTCACCCCCCATCCCCAAAATTTAATAAATTTGAAGGGGGTAAAAGATTTTTAATCTCTTTGTAAAATTTTTGGCTTTGATAAATATCAAAAAAATAAAAGAAATGAGGGAAATTTTTTGGGGTTTTGTATCTAATCAATGTAATGAAATTGGGGGTGAAATTCCGTTTGAAAATTCATGGGAGAAAAATTAATTTTTTTTATCTTGAAATTATGTTTGGATAAAATAAGCAGATTCAACAAAGAATTTTGGAAAAATACGCATAATATTTGTTACATTTTTTAGCTGGCATCCACCTTCTCAAAAAAAGGGGATTCCCATAGGCCAAATTTTTTAGGGCTCGTAAAATTTTTTAAACATTAGAGGATTTAAATAAGAATGTTAAAATAAATCACTTTTTCAGGAAAGGGGGTTTCCTAAAAAATGTTTGGGGAAAGGGGGCTTTTTAATAGGGCTTTGCCCCATGACAGGGAATTATTAATCAGTAAAAAGAAGAAAAAAAATGATTTAAATTGTTGTATAGGTACCTTTGTGATAGAGCTAATGAATTGAGAGCTATATTTAGAAGACATTGCCACATTCTGAAGGCGAGCCAGTGTTCTCTGGGGAATTCCTAAATCCCTAGTTCACTTAAGAAGAGAAAAAAAACTTAGGGATGAATTTGTACATAGTCATTTTGAGAGAGGATGCAAAAAAATATGGTTAGTCCCCGGGGATGTAGGCTCATATCCCTGGGGCAACTGTTCATTTCTGTCCATTCTTTATGGAAAACTAAAAAATTTTTTAATCCCATTGATAAGAGAAGATTTGAGATAAGCCCAATTCATCAATTGTAAAACCAGAGGGATGATTTATGGCGCTATGTGTACTTGCCCCAAGGGATCTATGTGGAAAAAACCATACAGGAGTTTCGTCGTCGGATCTCGAACATCTATTTACTATTAAAACTAGAGGTGACACCCCCTAGCGAGACACATTTTGGAAGTACATAATGGCGAAATAGAGTGCTAAAATTTTGGGGCATCTGTGTGAAAAACTGGGGGAAAGATAAGGGCGATCTGGATGTAGTTTTGTTGCAGGAAGAGGCAAGATGGATATACAGACTCAATACATTGAAACCTAAAGGCCTAAATGAAGGCTTTTCATTTTCGGCATTATTTGATCTTGTGTATAATAATTTTTGAAGAAAAAATGATATTTGATTAAAGGTAAGGGGGACTTAGCACAGTTGAATATATGCCCTATGGAAGCATCAGAGTTAATAGGTTTTTTTTTTTTTTCCCCTTCCATCCCCCTCCCCCCCCCCCCCCCCCCCCCTCGCCTCTATTTTTTTTCCTTTTTTCTGGGCCCTGAAATTTATAGGTATTATCACTCCCCACTTTCTATTTAAAAAAATTTTGGGTGATGTATTTGCTTTGAAAGGGATGTCGCTGGTTGTGTGGCGGGGTATGGCCCGGGAGTGGATTGGTCCCTTTCTGTATGTACTATCTATGTAAGTTTATTTTTTCTGCGCAGCGCCTAAGTGTAAAGGGAAAAACTGGATCAATGGGGTTGAAGTACTTTAGTTTTGCATTTCCCAGATTTTTGCATGCTCGGTTTTGTGCGGGGTGAATTGGGGTGGCTAGCGGAGCCGTAAGAGAGAAATTTTCATGGGAATTGTGAGGTCAAACTTGGAAGGGAACGAGGGCTGCCTTCCCTGAAATTTAAAAAATTAATATGAAATTTATGTAAAAGGAAGGGGTTTATAAAAAAGTTTGAGACAATACAATATAGTATAAGGGAAAGTACTTAAGGGGGCCTGCAGCTTTTTAAAAAATGAATATGCTATTAGAGATATAGGAGAAGTGTTTTATGGGAAGAAAAATTTGACGTGGTCTATTTACAATGGAATTATATTCCCTGAATATGAATTTTGACATTGAGAGGGGGGGCTTATGGGGTTTAAAAATTGGTAGTGTGCGTGTTATGTACACCTTTCTGTTATTCATTTGGGTGGCCAGCAGTTGCAATATTGAGAGAAATAAAGGGGAAGCCCATCACATCGGGGCTGAGGTGTTGTTGGTGCAGTGCTTTTGGGGCAGGGGGCAGTTCACAGGATAGTTATGATGTGGGCGGAAGGGGGGGGGGTTTTTTGTGGATTCTTGAGGGAATTGGTGGCACCTGAAACGGGGTGTTTACCCAACATGATATAAAAAAAGGAAGTGAGTCAGAAAAAATGTGACGGCCTCTAACCTTTTGAAGCCAGGGTTTGCTGGTGAAAAATTCGGGAGGCGTATACTTTTTAAATTTTATTTCTACCTCTGCTCCAGGGGTTTACCTGCTCAGAGGGTGTACAAGGGGGGCCCTTTTTTGTTCTGGTCCATGGATTGGGGGCATGCCCCGGTGGTAGGGGTTGGGGTCCCTTTTGGGTATACTTTGCTATAATTAAGGCTCTCCTGTTTAATAGGTGGTGCTCCCCAATTGATAAAAGAAAGGGGGTTATTCCCCCCTTCAGAACAAAAAGGGTTAAATGAGAGGTTAGAGTAGGTTTTTTTTTTAAAAGTGTGTATAGGGTTAAGATTATATATAATAAAATTTAAATTTAGTGTTTAACAGAAGAGAAATGTGAAATTTTAGATGAAGTGGTTGGCCGGGGCAGGGGCGGCTTTTTGGAAAAAATGCCCTGCTCGGATTGGGGATTGGGGGAAAAGGGATGACGTGGGAACCATCTTTCACCCAAGGAAAGGCAAATTTTCCAAAGGGCCCAAAAGCCCTGGCAAGCCGCATCAGGCTTTGGCTTTGGAAAAGGTTTTGGGGTTTTAAAATTTTCTTTTTCCCCCAAAAAATGGAAGACAGAAGGGGCTGCTAGATGGCGCTGTACAGGCAGGGCGTCAAAATTTGGGGGGAAGGAGAAAGGGGGAGGATGGGGCTTGGGGGGTGGTGTACTCGGGGGAAGGGGGAGGTGAAGCGGGGGCTGATCCCCGATCATGACTCGAGAACATGGGAGCTGGGGATGCTTGGGGTGGCGGGGGGAAAAGGAGGGGAACAAGGGTTGTGAAAGGGTTTAAAACCCATGGGGCCTTTTTTGCCAAAATTTGGCATCCATTTCTATATTTTTCTATTTTCCATAGGGAAACTTAACTTTCGTTCTTAGTTTAAACACTAAAACGTAACTTTTTTATATCTAATCTTTAACTCTAACACACATTTAAAAACCCATCTTAACCTATCATTTTTCCCCTTTTTTCTTCTGAAAAGGGAATAACCCCTTTATATTTCAATCTGGGGGAACCCCCATAACAGGGGAGCTTTTTCTATAGCAAGTACTAGCTCCTTAGGGTCCCAAGCCAATATTGGGCAGTGTCCCCAATCTCATAGACACAAAAAATAAGGCCCCCCTTTTGAACCCTGCCATGGGGACCTTTTAGACAAAGGGGAGAGATCACAAATTTAAAAGTCAATCTGACTCGCCCAATGTTTCACCCGCTAAACCCCCCTTTATCAAGGCTTTGAGGGCCGATCAATGGGTCTGACTCACTTCCTTTTTTCATGTTAGGGGAAAACCCCCTTAGGGGTCCCAATTAAACCTAGAAATCCACATAAAACCCACTCCGCCTTCCGCGCGAAAATCATAACATATCCGCTGAAAACTGCCCCCATGCTTCTGACCAAAACCTTAGTCAAATTCGCCCTCTCCATAAAGGGGTTGCGCCCCATCTTACCCTACTGCCCCTGCCAATGCACTGCACCAACAGACA
>JAODAL010030621.1:0-49641 GCA_025379985.1 Phyllomedusa bahiana
GATGGAGGGGGACAGAGGGGGCTGGAGGGGGGGGGCAGAGGGGTCTGGGGGGGGAGGGGGACAGAGGGCTGGAGGGAGGGACGGGGGAGCCTGTGAGGGGGGGGGGGGGGGGGGGAAAAAGGGGGGGTGAGGGGGAGGGACAGAGGGGTCTGTGGGGAGGGGCAGAGGGTCTGGAGGGAGGAGAGGAGCTGGAGGGGAAGAGGCTTGGGGGGGGGAAGGGGGTCGGAGGGAGGAAGAGGGTCTGGAGGGAGGCAGAGGGCTGGAGGGGGGCAGAGGGCTGGAGGGGGGGCAGAGGGGTCTGGAGGGGGGGACGAGGGCTTGGAGGGAACGAGGGGCTGGGAGGGGGAAAGAGGGGTGTGGAGGGGGAAAGAGGGTTGTGGAGGGGGAAAGAGGGTCGTGGAGGGGGCCAGAGGGTCGTGGAGGGGGAAAGAGGGTCGTGGAAGGGAACAGAGGCATCTGGAGGGGGACAGAGGCTGGAGGGGGGGACAGAGGGTCTGGAGGGGACAGAGGGTCTGGAGGGGGGACAGAGGGGTGTGAGGGGGGGAAGAGGGTGTGAGGAGACAGAGGGGGTCTGGGGGGAGGGGCAGAGGGGTCTTTGGGGGGGAGGGACAGAGGGTCTGGAGGGGGGCAAGGGCGGAAAGGGACGAGGAGCTTAGGGAGGACAGAGGGTCTGGGGGGGGACAGAGGGGGGGTGGGGGGGGGGGGGGGAAAAGGGGGTTTAGGGGGGGGTGGGGGAGAGAGGGTCTGGAGGGGACAAGGGTCTTGGGGGGAGGGACGGAGGGGGATAGGGGGTCAAAGGGGCCCGGAGGGAGGGGGCAAGGGGGTCGGGGGGAGGAAAGGGTCGGGGGGGAAAAAGGGCTTTGGGGGGGGAGGAAAGGGGCCCGGAGGGGAAGAGGGCTGGAGGGGGACAGAGGGTTGGAAGGGAGGAAGAGGGTCGGAGGGGGACAGAGGGGCTGGAGGGGGGGGAAGAGGGGTCTGTGAGGGAGGACAGAGGGGTCTGTGAGGGAGGACAGAGGGGTCTGTGAGGGAGGACAGAGGGGTCTGTGAGGGAGGACAGAGGGGTCTGTGAGGGAGGACAGAGGGGTCTGTGAGGGAGGACAGAGGGGTCTGTGAGGGAGGACAGAGGGGTCTGTGAGGGAGGACAGAGGGGTCTGTGAGGGAGGACAGAGTGGGTCTGTGATGGGGGAGGAGCTAGAGGAGGTGCGTCTGTGATGGGAGGATTAGAGGAAGGGGTCTGTGAGGGGTACAGTAGTGGGTCATGGAGGGAGGACAGTAGGGGTCATGTGAGGGAGGACAAGAGGGGACCTGTAAAGGGTTAGGTGGGACTAAGGAGGGGTGCTTGTGAGGGGAGGACAGAGGGGTCTGTGAGGGAGGACAGAGGGGTCTGTGAGGGAGGACAGAGGGGCCTGTGAGGGAGGACCAAGAGAGGGATCTGGAAGGGGGGAACAGAGGAGGGGGCCTGTGAGTGAGCGGAGGACGGAGGGGGGGAAGGGGACAAGGGGGTTGTGGGGATGGACAGTAGAGCCTGTGAGTGGAGGACAGAGGCGTCTGTTGAGGAGGATCGAGAGGGGTCTGGAGAGGTACAAAATAGGGGTTCTGTGAGGGAGTATACAGAGGGGACTGTGAGGAGGAGGGAGCGACGAGGGTCTGTGAGGGAGGGGACAGAGGGGTCTGTGAGGGAGGACAGTAGGAGTCTGTGAGAGAGGTACAGATGGGAGGGGGGAGTCTGTGAGGGAGAGAGAGCAGGAGAGCCTGTAGGGGAGGACAGGAGATCATGTGAGGGAGGACAGAGGAGCCTGTGAGGGAGGACAGAGGAGCCTGTGAGGGAGGACAGAGGAGTCTGTGAGGGAGGACAGAGGGGTCTGTGAGGGAGGACAGAGGGGTCTGTGAGGGAGGACAGTGGGGGTTCTTTGTGATGAGGACCAGGGGGGTCTGTGAGGGAGGACAGAGGTGTCTGTGAGGGAGGACAGAGGAGCCTGTGAGGGAGGACAGAGGGGTCTGTGAGGGAGGACAGAGTGGTCTGTGAGAAAGGCACAGAGGGGTCGCTTGAGGGAGAGACCATGAGGTGGTCCCTGGGGTGAGGACAGAGAGTCTGTGAGGGAGTGACGTGAGGAGTGAGGTCATGGAGGGGGACTTGAGGAGACTGGAGGGGGACAGATGGAGATCCTGGAGAAGGACATTGAGTGGTGAATAAGGAGTGCTGGAAGAGGTCAAGGAGGATTCTTCGAAGAGGATTCGTGCGAGGGGACTAGAGAAGATCTGTAGGGGACTAATATAGGTCTACTAGGGACTGAGAAGTCTGAGGAGGAAAGAGGAGTAAGTAGTACGTTGACAACAGAGAAGTCTGGAGGGGACAGAAAAGTTTGGATGACAGAGAGGAGTCTAGAGGATATAAAGAGAGTCGTAGGGGGATGCGTATGTCTGGGCACCAGAAAGAGTCTGGGATGACCATTAAGAAGTCTCAGTGGAACAAAGAATGCGGAGTGGGTAGCATGAGGACCTGTGAGGGGGGAGCAAGAGGAGTCTGGAGGGTGCGGACAGAGGAAGTTTCTGGCGGAGGGACAGAGAAAGTCTGGCTGGAGGAGGGACAGAGGAGTCTGGAGGGGGATGGCGTAGTCTGGGGCACCAGAAGAGTCTGGAGATGACCAGAGAAGTCTCAGTGAACAAAGGAACCTGGAGGGGGACAGAGGAGCCTGTGAGGGGGACAGAGGAGTCTGGATAGTGGGGAGCAGAGAAGTCTGGAGGAGGACAGAGGAGTCTGTAGGAGACAGAGAAGTCTGGAAGGATGAACAAAAGACTGGTGAGGAAGAGAGGAGTCTGAAGGAGACAAAGGAGTCTGGAAGGAGGAAAAGAGGAGTCTGGAGGGGATAGAAGGGTCTAGAGGGAACAGAGGAGCCTGGCGGGAACAGAGAAGTTTGGAAGAGACATAGGAGTCTGGAGGAGGACAAAGGAGTTTGGGTGCCAGAAGTGTCTGGTGAAGACAGAGGAGCCTGGAGGGGACTGAAGACCCTGGAAGGGGATGGAGGAGTCTCTGAATGCAAAATAGTCTGAAGGAAGACAGAGGAGTCTGGAGGAGACAGAATAGTCTGGAAGGGACAGAGGAGTCTTAAGGGGATAAAAAGAGTTTAGAGGGGACAGAGGAGTCTGTGGTGGGGGGATGGACAAAGGAGTCCACTGGATTGGGGAGTACAGAAGAGTTTGGAGGAGACAAAGGAATCTGGAGGGGACAGAGGAGTCTGGCAGTGACTTCCTCTGGTCTGTTTATGTGAGGGGCAATAACCATTAGCCGGACAAGTGTCTTGATACTATAGAGAGGCGGATCCTCAGGGAGGGACCCTTAGTTTTTATATCTGGGGCCCCAGATCCTCTAAGCGGTTTATGTCAGTTGCCACATTCTTATATTATTGAAATTGTATCGAGGAGGAAATAGAAGAAGGAATAATATTAAGAGTCCAGGGTTCAGCGATGATTTCAGGACAAAGTCCCTCCAGATATGAAGCTATGTGTCCGGCAGGAGGAAGTGCTGCTTATCTAGGACGGCACCGAGAGAAAAGGGAGATAAGGAGTCCTCAGTGGTTTGTACCCATTGTGCCTATAATGAAGCAGCGCACCTTAAATATAAATACCGCAAGGTAATTCCCACAACTCGAGTACCCCGACCTCATGCAACAGACCCAGCAACCAAATGTACACGTGGGCAATCAACAACCGTTTCCAGATAGAAAATAGGAAAATCTTCTTTAATGCTCCTGGAGCGTATAATAGCAGTTCATGCAGTAGTGTAGAACATATATCAATATAATATGAATAACTTGCGGTTTTAATAGTTCAAAACAAACTTTCCATAGAGTTCATCACGGCTCTTTATGCTCGTAGCAGCGCTTCCACAATTATTTAAACTTGCACTGTGGCAGGAAAGTTCATTGTAAACCAGCAGAACCCACCCTCCATCCTCTCAGATTGTAGCTAGTTTAGACCAACAGAACGACGTTCCGGGGTCCGTCCCCTTTGGCAAGTTCACCTGTGGTTTCAGCCTCGTCTCCATTTAAGCTACGAGGAATCACGTGATATATATGGACAAAAACGTAAATACCACATACATGGAAAAATAGCAATAAACCCATAGATATAAAACCTTAAACACGAACAACATTTAGAAAACCATAAATACACACCTGTCTTAGATGAAATATACAATTACTCCTGTTAACCCTATCATCTTTGCTCTATCTATCTATCACTAGTAAGGTACGGGTCAGCAAAATAGCCTAGTCGAAAGAATCTCTCCATGATAGTACATCGTGCACACTTACGTAATCCATCGATACCTATACTGGTACATAAAACACCTAACCTCCGACGCTTATATAAAAACATTCCTGCTCCATTCTTCGTTTAAACCTATTGGTGCTACCGTATTTCCCCGAAAATAAGACACCCCCTAAAATAAGACATAGCGGAAAACATTGCTGCAGCTCCCTATACACAGGGCCGTTCCTAAGGGTGGTCAGAGAAAATGGGGAGGAGGGGGGGGGGGGGCAGGTGTTCCCAAACCCCGCTCACCTTGAGAAACGGCCCTGGGACATATTGTTATAGCACCTGAGTGTTGAAGGACCTGTGCAGGGAAGTCATGTGACTGTGATGTCACCACAGGTCCCGGACATCCCAGGACAGGAGACAGAGAGTACATGTAAGTAATAGAGGGAAGAGGGGGGAGAACAGAGCAATGATACTAACACACACACATCTCACAGGATGGCTGATGGGGCATGCTGGGACTTCTAGTTCTACAAGTCCCAACATGTCACATTTGCCATCCTTTGAGATAAGTCACTGCTGCTGCAATAAAATGTCCTTTACATACATATTCCTATGGTTTGTGACTCTAAACTTTAAGATATATATGTGTATTTATATATATATATATATATATATATATATATATATGTATATATATATATATATATATATATATATGTGTGTATATATATATATGTATATATTATATATATTATGTGTGTGTGTATATATATATGTATATATATATATATTATATATATATGTATATATGTGTGTGTTATATAATATATATATATATATATATATTATTACACACACACACACACACACACACTAGTATAGCATGCTATAATATATTTGTGGAAAAATAAGACGTCCCCTGAAAATAAGACATAGCGCATCTTTAGGAGCAAAAAGTAATATAAGACACTGTCTTATTTTCGGGGAAACAGGGTAGTGCCTGTAAACATGTAATCCAATACACTTCTTCTTGTAGTAAGTGCATTTTAACCCTTTCTTTATCACTATTCTCGACACTTTCAAGGACGCAGCATTTAAGTTCGCTAACACCATGTCCTAACTCATAAAAATGTTTGGCAACTGAGGTTTCAAAATGTTTTGTCTTTTTATATTTAGAGGAACTCTCTACTTCTGGAATATCGCAGTGTAACGGGTCACGCCGCGATCTGATCCACGGACCGCGGTCGCACCCATGTCCCTCGCAGCGGGTCCCCGGCGGGGACGGGTGGCGCCGCGGGCCGCGCTGCTGGCCGTGGTCGCAACCGTCCCATCCAATCACCTGACCTCGCTCCTGTTCGGCTCTCTTCCCCCTGTCGGCCGGAATGCGCATGCACACCCCCTAGTGTGTGCGCGCGCTCGATCATGTAAATTTAAAGGGACAGTGCGCTGGTAATTGGTTAATTGCCGGGCGCCGTCTCTATATAGCTTTGGGATCCACGTCACTTCCCTGCTGGATCTTTGTTGCCTCCGTGCCCTAGAGAAAGCATCCCTGTGTATCTACTGTCTTGCTGTGTTTCTGACCTCTGCTTACGTTTATCGACTCTGAACGTTTGCCGCCTGCCCTGACCTTTCCGCCTGTCCCCGACTACGCCTACATCTCGCGATTCTGTACCACGCTTATCCTTGGCCGCCACCGCAGGCAAGTCACGTCAGGGGTAGCGACCTGGTAGATTCCTGCTGCAGCAAGTCCATCCCGCTTTGCGGCGGGCTCTGGTGAAAACGGGGACCTACTTAGATTCCGCTCCCTGGCGTGGCTTACACCATCATTTCGGTGGTCCAGCGGATCCACTACCAAGTCCGTTACACGGTTTTCACTCCTACTTTTGTACAGTCTGATTTGTGACCGATGTTCCTTTAGCCACATTTGATCTCTTAGATATCATACTGATGAAAAACTACTTCAGATTTGGTGAGGTGTATTATGGACAGCAACAGGAGACCTCGATGGGGTCCCCTGTTGCTCCCAGTTATGCTTATGTATATGTTGAGTCTGTTGAAGCAAGATATATTGTCCAATCTCCATATAGCAGTCATATTAAGTTATGGCTGAGATAGGTCGATGATGTTTTTGTTCTTTGGACAGGAACTGAACAGGAACTTGGAGAGTTTAATAAATATATAAACCAGATACATCATCTGCTGGAATTTACTATGACGAAAGATAAGAAAACCATTAATTTTTTAGATGTAACAGTTACAAGAAAAGCATCTAGATTAGAGGCCTCTGTGTATGTAAAAAAAATGGATCATAATAACATGTTGCACCATGCAAGTTATCATGCACCTAATGTAACCAGAGGCATACCTATCATTAGAGAGAGGTATGAGCTCAACCTTTCCAGGGGACAATATATTTAGGGGTTCTCCAAGGCTTGTGCGCCCATAAACAAAGGAACCACCAAGAAACAACACAAGGGATAATGAGCTCTGAACCTGCAGCCTCTGAGAAAGGTCTACAAATAACCCAAAAAACAGAACTCAGCAAACAAGCAGCTCACACCCGAATCATAACTACACAGCGAAAACAAGGAGGCGCAACTGTAATCACTGTATAATAAACACCTCTGCAAGTTATAAATATACATTAGGTTTTAATATCTTACAAATCTCCAAATCTCTGCTCGATGAAAGTGAATAGAGACATACTGTAAGGTGTTCCTGATCTACAACAACAACCAGCAGAATAGTGAGCGCAGCTCTGGAGGATAATACAGGATGTAACTCAGGATCAGTACAGGATAAGTAATGTATGTACATAGTGACTGCACCAGCAGAATAGTGAGCGCAGCTCTGGAGTATAATACAGGATGTAACTCAGGATCAGTACAGGATAAGTAATGTATGTACAGTGACTGCACCAGCAGAATAGTGAGTGCAGCTCTGGAGGATAATACAGGATGTAACTCAGGATCAGAACAGGATAAGTAATGAATGTACGGACTGCACCAGTAGAATAGTGAGCAAAAGCTCTGGAGGTTTAATACAGGATGTAACTCAGGATCAGTACAGGATAAGTAATGTATGTACAGTGACTGCACCAGCAGAATAGTGAGCGCAGCTCTGGAGGATAATACAGGATGTAACTCAGGATCAGTACAGGATAAGTAATGTATGTACACAGTGACTGCACCAGCAGAATAGTGAGTGCAGCTCTGGAGGATAATATAGGATGTAACTCAGGATCAGTACAGGATAAGTAATGTATGTACAGTGACTGCACCAGCAGAATAGTGAGTGCAGCTCTGGAGGATAATACAGGATGTAACTCAGGATCAGTACAGGATAAGTAATGTATGTACAGTGACTGCACCAGCAGAATAGTGAGTGCAGCTCTGGAGGATAATACAGGATGTAACTCAGGATCAGTACAGGATAAGTAATGTATGTAAAGTGACTGCACCAGCAGAATAGTGAGTGCAGCTCTGGAGGATAATACAGGATTTTAACTAAGGACAGTACAGGATAAGTAATGTATGTATAGTGACTGCACCAGCTGAATTGTGATTGCAGCTCTGGAGGTTAATTCAGTATGTAACTCAGTGTCAGTACAGGATAAGTAATGTATGTACAGTGACTGCACCAGCAGAATAGTGAGTGCAGCTCTGGAGGATAAAACAGGATTTCACTCAGGATCAGTACAGGATAAGTAATGTATGTACAGTGACTGCACCAGCAGAATAGTGAGTGCAGCTCTGGGGGATAATACAGGATGTAACTCAGGATCAGTACAGGATAAGTAATGTATGTACACAGTGACTGCAGCAGCAGAATAGTGAGCGCAGCTCTGGAGGATAATACAGGATGTAACTCAGGATCAGTACAGGATAAGTAATGTATGTACAGTGACTGCACCAGCAGAATAGTGAGTGCAGCTCTGGAGGATAATACAGGATGTACCTCAGGATCAGTACAGGATAAGTAATGTATGTACACAGTGACTGCACCAGCAGAATAGTGAGTGCAGCTCTGGAGGATAATACAGGATGTAACTCAGGATCAGTATAGGATAAGTAATGTATGTACACAGTGACTGCACCAGCAGAATAGTGAGTGCAGCTCTGGAGGATAATACAGGATGTAACTCAGGATCAGTACAGGATAAGTAATGTATGTACAGTGACTGCACCAGCAGAATAGTGAGCGCAGCTCTGGAGGATAATACAGGTTGTAACTCAGGATCAGTACAGGATAAGTAATGTATGTACAGTGACTGCACCAGCAGAATAGTGAGTGCAGATCTGGAGGATAATACAGGATGTAACTCAGGATCAGTATAGGATAAGTAATGTAATTTATGTAGTCAGAGACTAATCATTATAAGAACTGTATATTGCAGTGAGAGCTGAATAAGCATGTGTCATCTACAATTGCAGAGCAAAGATTGATCTCTGTGAAGTTATTGGCCGCAGTTAATCAGTAATTTGTACTAAACATAAATTCTTGCTCAGGTGCAGACGTCTCATATGTTCCTGCAGTTCGTCTCACATGCTCATAAAATGACTTCCTGGAATCTCTGGCTATTTTCTGCCCTTCTCTATGTCTTGGTGGTGACGGCCGCTGGAGAACGTAAGACCCTCTGTGTTGTTATCATGTGGATTTTGAATTGGTAAAGTAATATTAGACAGTGCCAGGATGTCAGGGACACTACATGGAGGCTGAGGCTACAACTTCTGATAGATGTCCCAACAAACATATGGGGGCGGGGGGGTATCCATGGAAAATGTAGGCAGGAGCAGAGGGCAAAAACAGCAGTATTCAACCTAAATACAGCAACTCAGCCAATCGCTGTCTGCCCCAGGTCAGTGTCCTGAGTGTCTGGGAGATGCTCAGATCAGGCAGTAAGTGTTCATTTCTTTGGTTATTCTCAGTGTTTTATTCATCAGGATTCATCATTGTACAGTATAATGAAAAGTTCTGCAACTTTTTAACAGACTGTGTGCATCAAATCTGCACCATTTTCAAGAACTTGTTTTTACCCAAAAGATGAAAATCTGTCTTGATTTATTCTCACAGACAAAGGTTTGTTGACAATGCTCTGTGTGCTAGACCGATACATTGTAGCAGAGGATACATTGTAGCAGAGGATACATTGTAGCAGAGGATACATGGTAGCAGAGGATACATGGTAGCAGAGGATACATGGTAGCAGAGGCTACATTGTAGCAGAGGATACATCGTAGCAGAGGATACATCCTAACAGAGGCTACATTGTAGCAGAGGATACATTGTAGCAGAGGATACATGGTAGCAGAGGATACATGGTAGCAGAGGATACATTGTAGCAGAGGATACATTATAGCAGAGGATACATCGTAACAGAGGATACATTGTAGCAGAGGATACATGGTAGCAGAGGATACATGGTAGCAGAGGATACATCCTAACAGAGGATACATTGTAGCAGAGGATACATTATAGCAGAGGATACATCGTAACAGAGGATACATTGCAGCAGAGGATACATTGTAGCAGAGGATACATCGTAACAGAGGATACATTGTAGCAGAGGATACATTATAGCAGAGGATACATTGTAGCAGAGGATACATCATAGCAGAGGATACATCGTAGCAGAGGATACATCGTAGCAGAGGATACATTGCAGCAAGGATACATTGCAGCAGAGGATACATTGCAGCAAGGATACATTGCAGCATAGGATATATTTTTAGCAGAGGATACATTATAGCAGAGGATACATCGTAACAGAGGATACATTGTAGCAGAGGATACATCGTAGCAGAGGATACATTGCAGCAGAGGATACATTGCAGCAGAGGATACATTGCAGCAGAGGATACATTGCAGCAGAGGATATATTGTAGCAGAGGATACATCATAGCAGAGGATACATCGTAGCAGAGGATACATCGTAGCAGAGGATACATTGCAGCAGAGGATACATTGCAGCAGAGGATACATTGCAGCAGAGGATACATTGCAGCAGAGGATATATTGCAGCAGAGGATACATTGTAGCAGAGGATACATTATAGCAGAGGATACATCGTAACAGAGGATACATCGTAGCAGAGGATACATCAGAGCAGAGGATACATTGTAGCAGAGGATACATCGTAGCAGAGGATACATTGTAGCAGAGGATACAGCAGAGGATACATTGTAGCAGAGGATACATTGTAGCAGAGGATACATTGTAGAAGAGGATACATCGTAGCAGAGGATACATTGTAACAGAGGATACATTGTAGCAGAGGATAAATAATAGCAGAGGATACATCGAAAAAGATGATACATTGTAGCAGAGGATACATCGTAGCAGAGGATACATCGTAGCAGAGGATACATCGTAGCAGAGGATACATTGTAGCAGAGGATACATTATATCAGAGGATACATGTTATCAGAGGATACATTGTATCAGAGGATACATCTTAGCAGAGGATACATCCTATCATAGGATACATGGTAGCAGAGTATACATTGTAGCAGAGGATACTTGGTAGCAGAGGATACATTGTAGCAGAGGATACATTATAGCAGAGGATACATCGTAACAGAGGATACATTGTAGCAGAGGATACATGGTAGCAGAGGATACATTGTAGCAGAGGATACATCGTAACAGAGGATACATTGTAGCAGAGGATACATCGTAACAGAGGATACATTGTAGCAGAGGATACATCGTAACAGAGGATACATTGTAGCAGAGGATACATCGTAGCAGAGGATATATGGTAGCAGAGGATACATGGTAGCAGAGGATACATTGTAGCAGAGGATATATGGTAGCAGAGGATACATTGTAGCAGAGGATACATCGTAGCAGAGGATACATTGTAGCAGAGGATACATGGTAGCAGAGCATACATTGTAGCAGAGCATACATTGTAGCAGAGGATACATTGTAGAAGAGGATACATGGTAGCAGAGGATACATTGTAGCAGAGGATACATTGTAGCAGAGGATACATTGTAGCAGAGGATACATGGTAGCAGAGGATACATTGTAGCAGAGGATACATGGTAGCAGAGGATACATCGAAGCAGAGGATACATGGTAGCAGAGGATACATTGTAGCAGAGGATACATGGTAGCAGAGGATATATGGTAGCAGAGGATACATGGTAGCAGAGGATATATGGTAGCAGAGGATACATGGTAGCAGAGGATATATTGTAGCAGAGGATACATTGTAGCAGAGGATACATTGTAGCAGAGGATACATTGTAGCAGAGGATACATTGTAGCAGAGGATACATCGTAGCAGAGGATATATTGTAGCAGAGGATACATGGTAGCAGAGGATATATGGTAGCAGAGGATACATGGTAGCAGAGGATACATTGTAGCAGAGGATACATGGTAGCAGAGGATACACTGTAGCAGAGGATACATGGTAGCAGAGGATACATGGTAGCAGAGGATACATGGTAGCAGAGGATACATTGTAGCAGAGGATACATGGTATCAGAGGATACATTGTAGCAGAGGATACATGGTAGCAGAGGATACATTGTAGCAGAGGATACATGGTAGCAGAGGATATATGGTAGCAGAGGATACATGGAAGCAGAGGATATATGGTAGCAGAGGATACATGGTAGCAGAGGATACATGGTAGCAGAGGATACATGGTAGCAGAGGCTACATTGTAGCAGAGGATACATCGTAGCAGAGGATACATGGTAGCAGAGGATACATGGTAGCAGAGGATACATGGTAGCAGAGGGATTGTGAACTTTTGACATAACATGAGCTGATATCTGGGTCAGAGGTGTTGTCGCTCCAGTGGCTCCACTCTTGGGTCATGGTGGATCTGACTGTTCTCGGACTGGACCCTCATGTGCAAGTTTAGTGCAGTTTTTGAAGCCGAAGTCAAAAGTGGATGCAAAGTGAATGGAAAATATAAAGAAAGAATTTACACTTCTCCTTCTTCTGCCCTCGATGGCCATTTTTTTAAAGGGACACTATCATCAAAATTCTTCTTTTCATATACTGACTAGCAATATCCCATACACTCATCTACGTACATGACTTCCCCTCTGATAGCACAGCAGTGACAGGATTGCTTAACAGTTCTCCTCCAGGCCCGCTATAGCCTGAGAAGTGTAAGTGTTATCAGCAGAACCTGATAAATATGAAGACACCCCCTCCCCAATGCATAAAAAGATTACCCCTTTTTTTTTTCTGAATTGCCTTTTTTCATTGCCCTGTGGTCTAGTCTAATATTATCTAACTCGGTAGAGAGAACAATTGACAGCTATTTGCAATTATTCCATTTCCTACTATTTGTAATTAAACTACACAGTGATAGGCAGCAGCTGCAGTAAAGTGAACTCAGTCTGCCCTGACATTTCTAATGTTATCTATCCCTGTCAAGAGAACAATAGAGCGATCATTATGTCATTACCTACTATTTGTAATTAAACTACATAGTGATAAGCAGCAGCTGCAGTAAAGTGAAGTCAGTCTGCCCTGACATTTCTAATGTTATCTATCCCTGTCCAGAGAACAATAGAGCAATCCTTAGGTCATTACTTACTATTTGTAATTAAACTACATAGTGATAAGCAGCAGCTGCAGTAAAGTGAAGTCAGTCTGCCCTGACCTTCTAATGTTATCTGTCCATGTCCAGAGAACAATAGAGTGATCATTATGTCATTACCTACTATTTGTAATGAAGCTACATCGAGATAAGCAGCAATTGCAGCAAAGACTTCCCAGTGATTCAGGAGTTTTATCTCCCAACTGTCTCAGATAGAGAAAGGCAAGATTTTTTTTATATCATTTTAAATTTGCAGACAAAAAAAAAATTCTGCCAAAAATTCTAAAAAAAATGTTTTCCAAGAGTATTGGTTTTAGCAAAAATACTTCAGTCCCTTTCAATTGGGGCAATGAGGGTCAGCACATTGCTGCTAGCTCTGTACCCAGGACAAGGCAGCTTGTTTGCCCCCGGGCACCTATAGCAACTACCCCTGTAGCACCCTCCCCTACAGACAAACACCTCATCCTAATGGACTCCTATGGATCGGAGTCAACAAAACTGCATTAACCACCAAAGTGAGTGTTTGCAGCTCTATTCTGGCCATTGCTGTAGGGTTTCCCTTGAACTGATCAGCAGTCCGGCATTTTCTCTGATGGGGTAAAGGGATTGGATATTTGTCTCATCCCCGTGGACAGAACGTGCTGGAAGATATTGGGGCACATTTATCAAGGCAGTAGCGCCAGAATTCCGGCACCATGGGGGAAATGCATGAAGCCAAATGCGGCAGGGATCTGGCATAAAAAGTCACAATTTTGTTGTGCAAGTGCCGTTTGCACTAAAATTTGCGATTTTTGATTTGTTTTATGCTAAAATGAATAGGTGCGGCCTATCAAAAAGGGGCGTGGCCTCACACTGCGCAACAAATTGAACTAAGGTTTGCGCTAAGGTGGAAGATAGAAATGTTCTCCAGGTCCAAGGTGGCTTATTTTTAAAAATTTTTGGGAAAATGCGCCAGATTTATGAAGCGTTTATATATCCAGCGCGTTTTACTCCTGTGCACGTCTCATTAACGCAGGCTTATTTTCTGCCCGTCTTAATACAGTGCCCCCAAAATAATGGCGTCCATGCTTCACACCACATTTTTTATGTGTTTTAGACAGATTCAAGAAACTTCTGCACCTCCTCCGACAAAATGGGGTGTGGCCTATATAAAGGGGTGTGATATCTATTAAAGGGGCGTGGCTTAGCATATGCCAAAAAAAGCCCACTAAAATTGTGGCGCAGTTATTGGTATAAAGTAAGCCAACCAATAAAAGGTGTAAGGTTAGACTAGACTAAACCTGCAGCGGAGTTATCAGCACTATGAGGCATGTGACGTCTCAATCAGCTCACCTGATCCAAGTGCAGCGGTCACGGCAATCTCCTGGTCATTGCCTACAACAACAGAACAGATTCAGAACGATAGATCGACCTGCACCAATTCCATCCATGCAATGATTAAAAGCAGCAAACTTTTACCTCCATGTTAAAAACATTTCCAAATGTCAGTAGAAAACATGCATCAAAAGCATAGCCCACCCACTGACGCGTTTCAGACAGTGTCCTTGATCATAGCTACGCTCTTTGCTCTGCTTTTGATTCATGTTTTCTACTGACTTTTGGATATGTGTTCAGTATTGTAAGACTGACTTGTCTAAGAGTTATACAGGATCGATAAATCTGCCACATGATAAGCCACACCCATTTAACATGAAGCCACGCCCCTTTGTCGGGCCAGCACGTAGTAGTCTCGAATCTGTCTAAAACACATAATAAATGTGGTGCAAAGCAGAGATTCCATTATTCTTGGTGAAAATTGCGGCAGAATTCTAGTGCAACTGCCTTGATATAAGTGGTTTTAGATTTCTTCACATTTCCAGATCAGAACCCATTACTTCAGAGCCTCCTTCACCAATGGTGCCCAACGGACACAAAGTGCGTTATTTTAATGGAAAAATTAGCGCAGTTTCCTTGCATTACTTTTTACCTTATGACTGAATCTGTGACGCAGATATGTTTGAACCAAGTCTAAAACAATCACCGTAAAGACAGTTCAGATCATTTGTGATATTCCTATATCTGCGGCCAGCTTTACCCTCACCGATACATTGTAGCAAACCCTCATTGCTAAGGAGTTCTATAGCGGTAAAGGTTTTTAGCCTCTGTCGAACAAGGAAAACCCCTTTGATGCAAATCTGCAGATCGGATTCTAATAGGGACATTTCTAGGATTATTCCCCCAGAGATATTTCTACATCTGTTCTTGTCTCTTTAAACGTTAAAATCATCAATTAGAATAAAGCCCGAAGCAAAATCTTGTGTTTTTTGTTGCGATTTTCACCAATTTTAAATTTTTTTCACTAATTTAAACCAGACACTGATCCATCTTCTTTTCTTCTTGACTGTTTTTATTTTCTGACATTAGTTTTCTTTAATTCTGTTGTCTGTATATGATTAAGGGGGCGGCCATCTTGCTTGAGCTGCTGTTAACAGCATTTAGAGGGATGCTTTACAGCAGCTTCATTGACATAGGAGCCTTTGAACAGAAGCCGACTCATTGACTTCTGTTGGAGAGTGTCGTGGGCATGCTCTGTGTCCTGGGTATGATGGAATAGAAACTTTTCGTCCCACACCGCCATAAAAATATATTTCTATGGTGGTATGGGAGGAAAAGTTTCTATTCCATCATACCAATACTTTTCTCTCCCACATCAGGTATGGTCGCTATATAGACGACATCCTCCTGGTGTGCGGGGAAGCCTTCCAACACTCCCTCCTTCATGTAGTGCATTAATGATAACCGCATGAAGCTTTACATTCCAACATCAACAAAATTGCAGTCATTTTTTGGACGTTGAGTTAGTGTCTGAGATTAACACTCGAGTCAGAGTTGTTCCATGTAGAAAATCCATGATGAGAAATACAACTTTACTAGCAAGTTCATGACACCCGAGACAGACCCTGGAGAATATACCTTATGGAGAGTTGGTCCGGATGAGAAGAAATTGTACTAGAGACGAGGATTATACACAGTACTTGTCTGCGCTTGAAAGAACGAGGGTGTTCTGACAGCTCTATAGCTGTGGCCAAAACTAATATCTGCAAACATAAAAGACAAAATTTGTTATCAAGTTCATCTAGAAAAAATATTAGGTCGAATAATGCGGATAATATTGTTTTCTCCACTGCATTTAGTCCCAGGTCAAACAGATTACTTCTATTATCCAGCGTCATTTACCATTACTAGACGTTCTGCAACGAATGCAGGAGCTTTTAGAGAAAATGGTTAGATTTGTGGCCAGAAGCCCCCACTCCAGGAACATACTTATCTCCTAGTTTCCTTGATAGTCCAAGCAACAAATGCAGGACGGGTTCTTATAAATGTGGCCACAATAAATGCGCTGCCTGCAAGTACATGAGAACATACAAGGTCTTCAATTCCTTTGCCAATGGAAAAAAATTTCCTGTCAAAACCTACATTAAAACAACGCTCCCGTTCTGCTTGACGTGCGGGACCCTCAGGAACCTGAACATTCTCTGCAACCTGTATCCTTATTCATTGGGCAGCTCCCCCTTTGTTAACTTGTCCTTTTGTTCAAGTTCAACTCACTGGCTGAACTTGTTATTACGGTCTAACTTTATGTATGTCAGTTTAATGATACATTTGATAATGATATAACCCTTCCCACACGAAATGTCTTACGCATTATGGGTCCCGGTGGGGGGGCATTTGCATTATTTGCCTTACTTGTACTTCCTCTCTACATGTTGGAAGTAAGGAAGTCCAATAGCACATTGGCATTGGCGGTATGTTTGGTTTTTTGGTTTCATTAGTGCTATTTTGTACTTTCATTGCTTAGTACTTTTCTTATCTGTACTAATGATGCCTTATATTATTTCTTTGTGTGTCGAGTAGTATCTCATCTGATGGACAGTTATTATATGTTTTTGTTATTGTAAAATTTTATAAAAATTATGTTTACAAAAAAAAAAACCTACATTAAAGACATTGTCTCACTTCAGGGATCACTGCTTTTTATGTTAAAGATCTTGCAAAAACAAGTCACTTTGCAATATGTGTCCATTAGCAGTGTCCTCCATATTGCTAGATATCCCCTCTTGTACAGGCTGCATCAGCTCCTCAGGTCACTATAGCTACAGACCTGTATGATCTTGCCTCATTGGCTGCAGGCACTGGTCGCTATAGCTACAGACCTGGTGTCCTCAGCAGCTGGTCACTGCAGGTCAGTAGTAACCAGTATAAGCCGGTAAACATGTCCTTGAATTGAAAAAAATTAAACTGAGAAAACAGGACTGAGGTCAGATGAATTGATGGAGTGAGATAAACCCTTTAACTGTAACACAAGGTTTGTAGTTTCCCTGGTAAACTGCAATACTAGTCGTCTCCAATGCGTAGCCTGCACTACTTGTCCCCTAAATGTGCGCATGCGCTGACATCTGGTGCAAGCAGAACAGAATCGCTCAGATCATCTGCTGGGTTCGGGCACTTTTTAGAAATTCATAGTGGGGACAGATCCAACTTCCTTTATGGGGATCGAAAAGGTGAACAAACCTATGAGGGGAGGCGATCAGCGCAGGAAACTTTTAGACAGGGAAGCCAAATGGATTGATGCATTGGGCGCTAGAACCCCGCGGGGCCTCAGTATGCGCCAGGAGTCAGCAGGTCACTATTAAGAGCTATTGAGGCTTTTCAGATTGTTTCATTAGATTCCGTTATATACAATATAGGACGTGAGTTTGTTTCTAATTTTAAGTTTAATTTCAGCCTAATTTGTTTTCTTCCTATTATGTAGCACTTGTATCATGTGACGTCCTCAGCTGCTTTATCAGGGAGCACCATACGAGTAGCAGGCAGCTATGAATAAGGAAGGTCTCCTCCGAAAGCCATCAGCGTTCTGCTCTCCTCAATGCAATTTTGAATGTTTTATGGTGGTTTCTTTGTGATGTTTGGCTTTCCTGACAGTTTCTAATAAAGAAGATTTTTTTTGAAGAAACATTTTTGTGTATTGGGAGGTGTAGCTGGAACCCCACACACTACTACCTGTGTAATCCTGCCTGTGATGAGGAGACTACAGGGAAGTGATCTCTACAGAACAGGAGGTGTCAGTCTATAGTGAATGGTGGCTCCTGTGTTATCTATATATAGGCGTTCCTGTCAGTTAAATCCTGCCTGTGATGAGGAGGACTGGGGAGAAGTGATCTCTACAGAACAAGAGGTGTCTAGTCTATTTAAAGAATGGTGGATCCTGTGTTATCTAATATTTGGTGTTACCTGTCAGTGTAATCCTGCCTGTGATGAGGGGGATGCGGAGAAGTGATCTCTACAGAGCAGGAGGTGTTAGTCTATAGTGAATGGTGGATCCTGTGTTATCTATTATAGGTGTTTATGTCAGTGTAATCCTGTCTGTGATGATGAGACTGCGGGAAGTGATCTCTACAAAACAGGAGGTGTCAGTCTTAGTGAATGGTGGATCCTTGTGTTAAACTTATATAGGTGTTATCTGTCAGTGTAATCCTGTCTGTGATGAGGAGACTGCAGGAGGGGGATCTCTAAAGAAACAGGGAGGGGTCAGTCTATAATGAATGGTGGATCCTGTGTTATCTATATATAGATGTTACCCGTCAAATGTAATCCTGCCTGTGATGAGGAGACTGCGGGGAAAGTGATCTTACAGAACAAGAGGGGTCAGTCTATAGTGAATTGTGAATCCTGTGTTATCTATATATTTTGGTGTTACCTGTCAGTGTAATCCTGCCTGTGATGATGAGGAGATGCAGGGACGTGATCTCTACAGAACAGGAGGTGTCAAATCTATAGTGAATGGTGGATGCTGTGTTATCTATATATAGGTATCACCTGTCAGTGTAATCCTGCCTGTGATGAGAAGACTGCAGGGAAGTGATCTCTACAGAACAGGATGGTGTCAGTCTATAGTGAATGGTGGATCCTGTGTTATCTATATATAGGTGTTACCTGTCGTGTAATCGGGCCTGTGATGAGGAGACTGCGGGGGAAGTGACCCTCTACAAAAACAGGAGGGGTCAGTCTATAGTGAAGGGTTTGACCCTGTGTTATTCTATATATATAGGTGTTCCCTGTCGTGTAATCCTGCCTGTGATGGGGAGACTGCAGTGAAGTGATCTCTACAGAACAGGAGGTGTCAGTCTATAGTGAATGGTGGTCCTGTGTTATCTATATATGGGGTGTTACCTGTCAGTGTAATCCTGCCTGTGATGAGGAGACTGCAAGGAAGTGATCTCTACAGAACAGGAGGTGTCAGTCTATAGTGAATGGTGGATCCTGTGTTATCTATATATAGGTGTTACCTGTCAGTGTAATCCTGTCTGTGATGAGGAGACTGCAGAGAAGTGATCTCTACAGAGCTGAATCATTGGCTTCAATAGGAAAGTGTCGTGAGCATGCTCTGTGACCAGGGACAGAGTATAGAGTAGGGGAGAGGGCGAGTTGTAACTGGGAGACCGCTGCAAAGTGATTGCTATAGAACCAGAAGGGTCAGACTATTATTAGACCTAGTGGCCAGAGTGAAAACTGCAGGATTTCAGGAATGTATTTTTTTTAAATATTGATAGTATATGGGAAATAAAAAAAACACAACCAAAAATTCTTTAAAAAACTTGTTAAATGATGGTTGGGGTTTGTTTATGGTTGTTTCCTAATACTGCTGAAAGTACTTATAAAGATATATGGTATGGACATATTCATATACTCCTAGGGCCACATATATGAATCCCGCCGGGTCGGGGCGCACCTTTCCGCCAGTTTTCCGGTGGAATCTGCGCCTGATTTAGGTCGGGGCCGGGGCACGCTCATACATACAATGTAAAGTCCGCCGCACCTGGCCAGTGTGTGGGGCGCAGTGCGGGTCCGAGGCGAGTGCGGGGCTGCGCCTAGGATTCGGCGCCGGAGGTAGTGCGGTCATACATGCGGGGAAAAGTCCGCTGCGCCGCGCCAGTGTGTGTGGGGCACAGTGCGGGGACATGGGCGCAGTGCGGGACTTAGACGCCGTGCGGGACTGCGCCGACAAACAGTTCCGATGCGAGACAGGCTGGAACAGCGAGAAATCATTCCAGATGTTGGTGCGGAGTATAAATCCATAATCGCCTTTATAAAGGCGTTCAACATTCTCAGGAAAAGAGCTGAAACCTAAAAAATAAAAAATACATAAAACAAAATCACTTTCCAATCACCTAATTCATGAATTAGGATATTGGAAATTGGCGGGAAATACAGTAATTCCAATTCAGAAAGTTTTCTGATTGGTGGGCATAAACCGGCCAATCGAATAGGAGGACAGGGGCCCTTTAAAAACCTATGGGGAAGTTTAGACCAATCAGAACCCAGGGGGGATGTTCAAAAATACATTAAAAATGCTAAAAAGAGCTGTTTGGGGTAAGCTACCGGGGATTGGCTAGCTCACCCAATCAGAATAAGAGCGACAGAGCCCCATTTAGTCTAGGGAGAAGTTTGCCCAATCAAAATCCCGGGGGTAATTCAAAATACAGTAAAAAGACAGAAAAGAGTGATTGGTGAGTAGGGGTGCAGCCCCGAGATTCGAGCGCCCATCTCCCCATAGATTTTAAGGGAAAAGGGCTCGTGCTCTGATTGGCTGGGATAGCCAAGGCCCCCGCTAGCTCCCAATCGTTTTTTTTGTCTTTTTTCTGTATTTTGAACTGTCCCGCCTTTGTTTTGATTGGGCCAAACTTCTCCATAGGTAAATGGGACTTTGTCGCTCCTATTCTGATTGGTTTTAATACTCCTTAAGGTAGAATGGGCCACTGTCGCTCCCATTCGATTGGTCCTTTCTGTAATGTTTTACATTAATAAAAATCATTTTTTTTTTTAAAACTTCATGCCGCACGGTGCGAGACCGAGATTTCAGTGCGCCCCTTTCCTAGACTATAAATGGGAGAAAGTAGCTCGCGCTCTGATTTGGGGTGGGGAAACCCAAGGGGCCCCGCTAGCTCGCCAATTCAGCTTTTTCTGTCTTTTTTTTCGTATTTTGAATTATCCCGCTGGGATTCTGATTGGTAATCCTTCCCATAGGTTTTAATGGTTCATGTGCCCTTTTGATTGGCGGTTTATGCCCGACCAAGAGAATTTGGTTTCAGAATTTGAATTAATGTATTTTCCCGGAAAATTTAAATATCATAAATTTTTGATATTGCGCGTTTAGGTTTTGGAAAGTGTTTTTTTTTTTTAAATATGTTTATTTTTTACGTTAGTCTTTTTCTGAGAAATGTTTTCCGCCTTTTTTAAAAAGGGAATTTTTTCGGAATAAAATCCTGCTGCAAAGGAGCTGAGCGCCGGATTTCTTTTACGAACGTCTTTATTGCTTCCTCGCATGTTCCGGGTC
Organism: Phyllomedusa bahiana; assembly: GCA_025379985.1. NCBI lineage: Eukaryota > Metazoa > Chordata > Amphibia > Anura > Hylidae > Phyllomedusa > Phyllomedusa bahiana. The sequence goes on from JAODAL010030621.1 coordinate 21,207, forward strand.
CCCCTTCGCCTCCCCCGGAGCTTTTTTTAAAAAAAAATAAAACCCCCCGGGTTTCCTGTCGGAAACCCGCCGAGCGCTGCACTGCGCCTGCTTTGCCGACTCGCCATCGTACATTTCCTCAGAGTTTTCGAGGGGCCCCCGGCGTCCCGCCCCCCCCAAAGCCTTCACCCCCGCCCCCCACCGGGGCCCCCTGCCCGCCCCTTCATGCGGGGGCCCCGGCCCCCCCCGGGGGTTGGGAAAATTTGGGGAACACTTTGGGCCCAAAAAATTAAACCCCCCGTTTCCGACCAAAGGGGATTCGGGCTGGGGGGGGCGCAAAGGGTACGGCCAAAAAAAAAAAACGGGAAAAAACCCCATTTATAAAATGGGGCCCTAAGTGTTTTTTATCCTTTAAAAAACCCAAAAAGATTTATATGTATGTATCCTTTATGTAAAAAAAAAATGGTTTGAGACGTTCCCATTCTGTTTCGGGATTAAAATTTTTTAATAAAAAATTTTGATTTAAAAAAAAACTTGTTAAATGAGTTTTTAAAAAAATAAGTAATTTTGGATGCACATCCCCTTTTAAACAGTTTTAAAAACCGTAACAAAAAATACAAGGGGTGGGAAAGCCGCCTTAGCTGTGATAAAATTGGGGGGGGACCCCCGGGTCCGAAGGCCCCTCTTCTTCTGCCAAACCAAGGGGGGGTGGGATTTTTGGAGGATTTTGGCCATTTTTCTCCCGGGGCTTCGGGGGGATTCTGCCCCGAGGCGTCGCATGTTTGCGTAAAGTGGCAAACCCCTTTTGCAGGGGAGGGTTTTGGAAATTTGGGGCCCCCTGTATCATAGATTAAAACCCCCCCCCCCCCCCCCCCCCCCCCCAACCCGGTGAAAACCCAAACCCCAATCTGTGCTCGCCCTCTAGATTTTTGCCAGGATCAACCCGGGGAGGGTTTAGCTTTCCCCGCTGTAGTCCCCTGGGGTGGGGGGGCCCTGTTTCCTCTATAGGTTTTTTGGGGGGTTCACACCGTGTCTTGCCCCTTAGAGGGGGACAACCCAAACGGGGGCTTCACAATTCCCTTTTTAAAAAAAGGGGATTAAAAACCCTTTTTTTAGATAACCTTCCCTTAAAAAGTTTTGCAAAGGGTTTTTTGGAGTTTAAAGGGGCAGTTTTTAAAGGGATGGGGGCTTGTTTCTGGCACCTTCCCCAAAAGTGGCCCGGGGGCCTAGATAGACCGCAGTAAATTTTTTTTTTATTTACACACCTTACCTTTTCTAAACCAAAAAGCGTTTACTCCCCCGAACCCCCTTTTTATTTTCCTTGGGGTTTTCATTAGCGACCCCTGGCTGGTTGGTTTACCTCACACCTATTACATGCTTATTACTTTATGCCTTGCACATGTCTTGGTAACCAGCCCTTGTATTGCTGTTTTTGGGGAAAATTTCTCTGCCTGCTCTTGTTTTTTGATGCACCCCCCGGGCTTTTTTTGATTTTACCCCGTCTTGTCTTCTCCCCCTTTCCCCATTGAGGGGTGATATTGTGCGGTTACCGTGTTCCCTTTGAGTGTAATAAAGTTCATAATTTGCCGTAACTTTTTTGCTTTTTTCCTGCACATGTTTGTATTTGGCTGTTTGGGTTCAAATTTCCCTGGTGCTGGGGCCAGACCCCATGCATCCCAACATTGTTGTTTTGTCATACACTTGGGGTTTAGAAAACCCAAAACCCACCCCGCAAGGGTTGTTGTTGTATTTTTTGGGGGTTGTTGTTAGTGTAGAGGGCCGCCAAGATTAAAAGGGGACCTTGACGAGGTTTGGAGCTTGTAAAAAATAGTGGGCCCCTGTTAAACACCTAATTTTTCATATTTTTATATTTTTCTGGTACGTTATTTTTTTCCCTAAAAACGGGGGAGCGGAGGGGGGGTCAGTATTTTTGTGTTGGGGGCCCTGAAAAGTGCTGGGGGAGCCCGCCCAAAAAACCCAAATTTTTAAGAGGGGGGATGGCTGGGAAGCCCCCCCCTGGGCCCAAAACGTTTTTCTGTTTTAAATGGCCCCTTTTTTATCGCCTTTTTTTATATGCAATTTTTTTAAAAAACCAGCAACCACCCCCCCCATACATCGGCCTTGGGGGAGTGGTTTTTTTTTATCGGGTTTTTTGTGCAGAGTCCCCATATATTATACTGCGGCTTTTCTGCATACTGGTGTGAACTGGTACTTATCCATTGTGCAGTTTTTTATTATTCAGTAGCCCTCCTAGTGGACGGGTGTGTGAGCCACTGCTCATTAGTTATCTGCTCCTGTTATATCTCTGCCAGGTAGCACTCCATACTCCTTCCTACTGGGTTTAATATATTGTCCAGCCATTGAGATGTAAGTACGGCCACGTGTTTGTGGTTTTAAGTAAATAATGTCACATTTTTTCTGTGAATTTTGTTGCGAAATTAGTTGTTGTATTTGTTGTAGTTGTTATAATTGTTGTGGTAGTATTTGATGTATTATATTTCTTGTAATTGTTGTTGATGTTGTATTTGATATAGTTGTTGTTGATGTAGTAGTAGCTGTTGTACTTAGGCAATGTCTACACTGCATCGGACAAAAAACGGCCCAAAAGCGGACGTTTTTTTTCTCTGATGCAGGACCGCGGGTTTTGTCACGCTTTGTACAAAAACCGCGGTCGCTTCTCATTATTTTTCCGTCAACCATACAATTGTATTGTGTGGGAAGACGGCAAGAAAACGAGAAGCACCGGCGTATTATACATGTTATAGATGGGGATTTTTAAGGTTTATAATAGAGCTTCTTTGGATTTTACGAAAGAAGTGCGGACATATAAAACGTATCTCTTTGGAAGTCTTCTCTGGCTTAAGACATTATGGGAAAGGAGCTGGGAAGCTCATGCGCCCTCTATTGGAAGTAACAAATCCTTAATTTACTTCTGATTCACCGAATCCTCAAGAAGGAAATGGGATATTGGCCAGGTCACTATCACTCATCTACATACAGGCGTTTCAGAGTCAGAGCTCTCTCCAAGACGGGATGCATGTGGGAGTGGTGAGCGCCGTAGTCTGCTTGCTTTATACATGTAAGTCTGTTCACCATGTCTTTATGTAACCACTGCTCCCAAAACCTCCTTGGACAGATGGCGCCAGGCCCAGACTGCCCATAGGGCAAACCGGGCATTTGCCCGGCGGGCCACTGGGGTCCGGGCCGTAGTGCCGGCTCGGAGTGCCTGCCGAGGGGGCCGGTGTTACCCCCCGGCAGGCCCCGAGTGCCGCCTGGCGCATGCACAGGGGCTGCAACAGTCGCATATGCGACCAGACCGCTGTGCCAAGGGGCCGACAGGCCCCCCTCGCCACACGGCTGCACGGCCGGGTCATCATGGCCGCCGCCTGCACCGCGTGGTGCAAGCAGTGGCCGAGGCTGAACAGCTGGGATTTTCTGATCCCATCTGTTCAGCTCCCAGGAGGCTGCGGGGCAAGCGTGCGATGTAATGACGTCATCGCGCGCCTGCTCCGCGGACCTCGCTCTGTTGCCAGCGGCCGCTCCGTGCAAAGACAGAAGAGGAAGCAGAGACATCAGGTGAGTATTGGTTTTATTTATTTTTTAAACTACTAGCCCTGCCTACCTATATACTGCCCCTGGCTACCTATATACTGCCCCTGGCTACCTATATAACTGCCCTGCCTACCTATATACTGCCCTACCTATATACTGCCCTGCCTGCCTACCTATATACTGCCCTGCCTACCTATATAATGCCCCTGGCTACCTATATACTGCCCTGCCTACCTATATACTGCCCCTGCCTACCTATATACTGCCCTGCCTACCTATATACTGCCCTGCCTACCTACCTATATACTGCCCTGCCTACCTATATACTGCCCCTGCCTACCTATATATCAGCCCTGCCTGCCTACCTATATACTGCCCTGCCTACCTATATACTGCCCTGCCTACCTATATACTGCCCCTGTCTACCTATATATATCAGCCCTGCCTGCCTACCTATATACTGCCCTGCCTGCCTACCTACCTATATACTGCCCTGCCTACCTACATATCAGCCCTGCCTGCCTACCTATATACTGCCTTGCCTGCCCATATATTGGCCCTGCCTGCCTATATTTTGGCCCTGCCTGCATATATACTGGCCCTGCCTGGCTATATACTGCCCTGCCTACCTATATACTGCCCTGTCTACCTATATACTGCCCTGCCTACCTATATACTGCCCCTGCCTGCCTATATACTGCCCTGTCTACCTATATACTGCCCTGCCTACCTATAAGTGGCCCTGATTACCTATATACTGGCCCTGCTTACCTATATACTGGCCCTGCCTACCTATATACTGGCCCTGCCTGCCTATAAGTGGCCCTGCCTGCTTATATACTGGCCCTGCCTGGCTACATAGTGGCCCTGCCTGCCTATATACTGTCCCTGCCTACCTATAAGTGGCCCTGCCTGCTTATATACTGGCCCTGCTTACCTATAAGTGGCCCTGTCTGCCTATATACTGGCCCTGCCTGCTTATATACTGGCCCTGCCTGCCTACATACTGGCCCTGCCTGCTTATATACTGGCCCTGCCTGCTTATATACTGGCCCTGCCTGGCTACTTACTGGCCCTGCCTGGCTACATACTGGCCCTGCTTGCTAATTACTGGGAGCAGCCCTAGCTAACTGGTTAATTACTGGGGGCAGCCCTAGCTAACTGGCTAGTTACTGGGGGCAGCCCCAGCTAACTGGCTAGTTACTGGGGGCAGCCCCAGCTAACTGGCTAGTTACTGGGGGAAGCCCCAGCTTACTGGCTAATTACTGGGGGCAGCCCCAGCTAACTGGCTAGTTACTGGGGGCAGCCCCAGCTAACTGGCTAGTTACTGGGGGCAGCCCCAGCTACCTGGCTAGTTACTGGGGGCAGCCCTAGATACCTGGCTGGTTACTGGGGGTAGCCCCACCTACCTGGCTGGTTACTGGGGGCAGCCCCAGCTACCTGGCTGATTACTGGGGGCAGCCCCAGCTACCTGGCTGATTACTGGGGGCAGCCCCAGCTACCTGGCTGATTACTGGGGGCAGCCCCAGCTACCTGGCTGATTACTGGGGGCAGCCCCAGCTACCTGGCTGATTACTGGGGGCAGCCCAAGCTACCTGGCTGATTACTGGGACAGCCCCAGCTACCTGGTTGATTACTGGGGGCAGACCCAGCTACCTGGCTGATTACTGGGGGCAGCCCCAGCTACCTGGCTGATTACTGGGGGAAGCCCCAGCTACCTGGCTATTAACTGGGGAAGCCCAGCTACCTGGCTAATTTAAAACGGGGGCAGTCCCAGCTAACGGGCTAGTTACTGGGGGCAGCCCCAGCTACCTGGCTATTATTTGGGGGCAGCCCTAGCTACCTGGCTAGTTACTGGGGGCAGCCCCAGCTACCTGGCTAGTTACTGGGGGCAGCCCCAGCTACCTGGCTAGTTACTGGGGGCAGCCCCGGCTACCTGGCTAGTTACTGGGGGCAGCCCTGGCTACCTGGCTAGTTACAGGGGTAGGCCTTTTCTACCTACCAAATTAATGGAGGAAGGCTCTGTTTACCCAACTAATGGGTAAACCTATTTACATGCCACTTATCTGACATTTTTTAATTTCTAATTTTTAGAGTCTAACATACGCTGTTTGGGGAATTGATAGGAAAGTGCTGTAAAGAGAGGAGTCTAAGATGTATTTGTGGTAAATTCTACAGGGACAAGTAGTGACCGGGAGAAGAAGACATTGCATTCTGTACCGGACAGAGAAAAAATGGAAGGGAACGACTCATCAGAGAAGACGTCATGGAGGTTTGGGCCAGATGGAGAAGAAAAGGAGAAGAGAACAACTCCCATCAGAGATGACGTCTCCTGTGAGTCCCCTGCTGTCAGGGGTAAGTTTACTTCTGTGTTGAGTCAGTGCTGTATTCATGTGATGGTGACCTGACTACTGGTGATGGGATTGGTGGGGTTGTAGGTTATGTTGGTGCTTATGTAGTGTCAGTGTGGGTTTGTCCCGGATTGTAAAGTGCACCCCTGACTCTGTGATGAGGGGTTTCTCTGCACCACTTTTTCTCTCTTGCTTGTGTTTAGGGGGCTTTCACACGGAGCGGTTTTGGTGCATTTTTTTATGCGGTTTTTTTGTGCAGAAATGTACAGCATTAACTGCTCTGCCTTTCTGCACAAAATGCACCAAAAACTCTCCGTGTGAAAGCAGCTTTATAGTGGAGTTTATTTTAGACAGTGGCGAGGTGCGAGAACAAGGGGCATTTTGTAAGTGGATATTGTATGTGGGCTGCTGGGGGCGCTGTGCCAGGGCTGATTTTTATTCCCAGTCCGGCCCTGGATGACGCCATTCATTGAAATAACCATCCTGCTCCTCTTAGTCTAATAACCCTAACCCTCCTCTCAAAGTTTGTCAGCTGCACAAAATGTCTTTAAGTGCGTCATAGAGGCTGGTGTAGTCACCAATCTCTAACCAAGAGGTGCACTACCCAAAAGTAGCCTCTGAGAGCCCCTCCGCAGGGCGGCCAGGAAGCACTTTTACGTCGTCCTGTGACGAGACCCAGTATCTAATCCGACCTCACCTCTCATCATCTACTGTACATACCTGCCTAAGACATAACTGCAGCCCCTGACATTTCCACATGGGGGCGGTAACTTTATTGCCTAGGAGTGTAATATACCTAGCAAAAACAGGAGTATATACATAGGACCCTGGACCTAGCCCCGACAACCATAAGTCTAACCTCCATGCTTTATACTGTAGGGGAGCGCTGCTCTATGGGAGTTCCCAGTACAGAGGAGCGAGGTGTTCTCCATTCTTTTCTATGGAAGTTCCCAGGACAGAGGAGCGATGTTCTCCATTCTGCTCTATGGGAGTTCCCAGTACAGGGGAGCGCTGTGCTCTCTCCATTCTGTTCTATGGGAGTTCCCAGTACAGGGGAGCACTGTGTTCTCCATTCTCCTCTATGGGAGTTCCCAGTACAGGGAGCGCTGTGTTCTCCATTCTGTTCTATGGGAGTTCCCAGTACAGGGAGCACTGTGTTCTCCATTCTCCTCTATGGGAGTTCCCAGTCCAGGGGAGCGCTGTGTTCTACATTCTGTTCTATGGGAATTCCCAGTACTGGGGAGCGCTGTGTTCTCCAATCTGTTCTATGGGACTTCCCAGTACAGGGGAGCGTTGTGTTCTCCATTCTGCTCTCTGGGAGTTCCCAGTACAGGGGAGCGCTGTGTTCTCCATTCTGTTTAATCATAAGGGACTTCCCAGTACTATGGGCCAGCACGCTGTGTTCTCCATTCCTGTTCTATGGGAGTTTCCCGGTACAGGGGAGCGCTGTGTTCTCCATTCTCTCTATGGGAGTTCCCGTACAGGGAGCGCTGTGTTCTCCATTCTGTTCTATGGGAGTTCCCAGTACAGGGGAGCGCTGTGTTCTCCGTTCTGCTCTATGGGAGTTCCCAGTACAGGGGAGCGCTGTGTTCTCCATTCTCATCTATTGGAGTTCCCACTACAGTGGAGCGCTGTGTTCTCCATTCTCCTCTATGGGACAACACAGTACAGGGTAGCGCTGTGTTCTCCAATCTCCTCCATGGGAGTTCCCAGTACAGGGGAGCGCTGTGTTCTCCATTCTCCTCTATGGGAGTTCCCGCTACATTGGAGCACTGTGTTCTCCATTCTCCTCTATGGAAGTTCCCAGTGCAGGGGAGCGCTGTGTTCTCCATTCTGTTCTATAGGAGTTCGCAGTACAGGGGAGCGCTGTGTTCTCCATTCTCCTCTATGGGAGTTCCCAGTACAGGGGAGGGCTGTGTTCTCCATTCTGTCTAGGAGTTCCTAGAATACAGGGGAGCGCTGTGTTTCTCATTCTGTTCTATGGGAGTTCCTAATACAGGGGAGGGCTGTGTTCTCCATTCTGTTCTATGGGAGTTCCTAATACAGGGAGCGCTGTGTTCTCCATTCTGTTCTATGGGAGATCCCAGTACAGGGGAGCGCTGTGTTCTCCATTCTGTTCTATGGGAGTTCCCACTACAGGGAAGCGCTGTGTTCTCCATTCTGTTCTATGGGAATTACCAGTACAGGGGAGCGCTGTTTTCTCTATTCTGTTCTATGGGAGTTCCAGTACAGGGGAGCGCTGTGTTCTCCAATCTATTCTATTGGATTCCCAGTACAGGGAGCGCTGTGTTCTCCATCTGTCTATGGGAGTTCCCAGTACAGGAAGCGCTGTGTTCTCCATTCTCACTCTATGTGGAGTTCCCAGTACAGGGGAGCGCTGTGTTCTCCATTCTCCTCTATGGGAGTTCCCAGTACAGGGGAGGGCTGTGTTCTCCATTCTGTTCTATGGGAGTTCCAAATACAGGGGAGCGCTGTGTTCTCCATTCTGTTCTATGGGAGTTCCTAATACAGGGGAGGGCTGTGTTCTCCATTCTGTTCTATGGGAGTTCCTAATACAGGGGAGCGCTGTGTTCTCCATTCGGTTCTAGGGGAGTTCAAAATACAGGGAGCGCTTGTGTTCTCCATTCTGTTCTATGGGAGTTCCTAATACATGGGAGCGCTGTGTTTCTCCATTCGTTTATTGGAGATCCTATACATGGGAGCGCTGTGTTTCTTCATTCTGTTCTATGGGAGTTCCTAATACAGGGGAGCGCTGTGTTCTCCATTCTGTTCTATGGGAGTTCCTAATACAGGGGAGCTCTGTGTTCTCCATTCTGTTCTATGGGAGTTCCTAATACAGGGGAGCGCTGTGTTTGGCTGTACAGAAAACTCCGATAGAACAGAATGATCACACATTGAAGGCATATTGTATCCATAGACTATTTGCCTACAACCCTCACTAAACTTGTCACTAATCTCCACAGAATGTCTGCCTCACCTCCTGTCTTTTTCCCCCCCTCCTTGTAGTTGTGAGCCCTCGGGGTGGGGTCCCTCTCCCTTGGTGCCTTTTGTCATTAGCACTGTACTGTTTGCCGTTGACTGTAGAAAACCCCCCTCAAAAGTACAGCCCCCTGGAATAAAGGGCGCTAAATAAATAATAAAATAATTTAAAAAAAGGGATTAACGTCATGGGGGAACTCTCCTCAAATAATTAAAGGATTGCAATCTCAGAAAGAGGAAGTAATACTGATAGAAGATGTCCCGACCTGTGCTTGCAGCTCTTACCTGATAATACCTGAGGCTCCGCACATGCAGAGCGCTGCTAACATCCTGCCTCCTTGCTCTGCAGTTGTCCGTCCTACAAGGGCCCAAATGGAAGGTACTGGTACCTGGGGGAGAAGTGCGAGCAGCTGTGGAGCACCCTGGACATGATGGTCGTCTGCGTGTTCCCGGCCGTGGCGCTGGGGTTCGTCGTTGCCGTCACAGCTCAGCTCATCCACTTCTGCAAGACAAAACCAAAGAACAAGACGGTGGCAGAACCAAAGTAAGAAAGTAACACCAACCCCAAATATCTGATAGAAGATCAGGAGACAATCTGCGAGGGCCTAAATGTACAGGGGAATACGCGAATCACCAAAATGACACAGTGTCATTATATTATATCAGTGATGTCAGTGCAGGGGGCGGGGCTGTGACCACCTCTCAGTGATGTCAGTACAGGGGGCGGGGCTGTGACCACCTCTCAGTGATGTCAGTACAGGGGCGGGCTGTGACCACCCTCTCAGTGATGTCCGTACAGGGGGCGGGGCTGTGACCACCTCTCAGTGATGTCAGTAGAGGGGGCGGGGCTATTTGTGACCACCTCTCAGTGATGTCTTTACAGTGGGCGGTGCCGTGACCACCTCTCAGTGATGTCAGTACAGGGGCGGGGCTGTGACGACCTCTCAGTGATGTCAGTACAGGGGACGGGGCTGTGACCACCTCTCAGTGATGTCAATACAGGGGACGGGGCTGTGACCACCTCTCAGTGATGTCAGTACAGGGGGCGGGGCTGAGACCACCTCTCAGTGATGTCAGTAGAGGGGCGGGGCTTGTGACCACCTCTCAGTGATTGTCAGTTAGTAGGGGGTCGGGGCTGTGACCACCTCTCAGTGATGTCAGTACAGGGGGGTGGCGGGGCAGTGTGACCACCTCTCATGATGTCAGTACAGGGGGGGCGGCCGGATGTGACCACCTCTCAGTGATGTCAGTACGGGCGGCAGGGCATGGTGATGACCACCTCTCAGTGATGTCAGTACAGGGGGCGGGGCTGTGACAACCCAGACTCACTCAGTGCATGAGTCAGTACAGGGGGCGGGGCTGTGACCACCTCTCAGTGATGTCAGTACAGGGGGCGGGCTAGGATTTGACTGTGACCACCTCTCAGTGATGTCCAGTACAATCGGGGGCGGGGCTGTGACCACCTACTCATGATGTCAGTACAGGGGGCGGGGCTCATGTGACCACTAACCTCTCAGTGATGTCAGTACAGGGGCGGGGCTGTGACGACTCTCTCAGTGATGTCAGCACAGGGGGCGGGGCTTTTAGTGTGACGACTTCTCAGTGATGTCAATACAGGGACGGGGCTGTGACCACCTCTCAGTGATGGTCCATATAGCAGGGGACGGGGCTGTGACCACCTCTCAGTGATGTCAGTACAGGGGGCGGGGCTGGACCACCTCTCAGGGCGGTCAGTACTGGGGGCGGGGCTGGGACCACCTCTCAGTGATGTCAGTACAGGGGGCGGGGCTGTGACCGCCTCTCAGTGCTGTCAGCACAGGGGTCGGGCTGTGACCACCTCTCAGTGATGTCAGTACAGGTGGCGGGGCTGTGACCACTCAGTGATGTCAGTACATGGGCGGGGCTGTGACCTCTCAGTGATGTCAGTACAGGGGGCGGGGCGGTGACCCCCACGCTCATCAGTGATGTCAGTGAAGGGGGCGGGGCTGTGACCACCTCTCAGTGATGTCAGTACAGGGGGCGGGCTGTGACCACCTCTCAGTGATGTCAGTACAGGGGTCGGGGCTGAGCCCCCCTCTCAGTGATGTCAGGACAGGGGGCGGGGCTGTGACAACCTGACACGATATAGGGCAGATGGAATAGCTCTTCCTGTAGTAATAGGGTCACTATAGTTGGAATCTGACATATGGTTTTTTAGGACTTTTTATCAGTTTTTAATATTGAACATTTATTTTTCCAATCTTAGGAGTAAGTCAGAACGAAAGGCGACCAACATGCACCAGAACCAGGCCTTCGTCCCTGAGGCGACCCCCAGGAGTCCATACCCGGACTACTCACTGGTAACAAGCTGTAATCGCCGTGTGTCTGTATTATGCTACAGTCGCGGCGGCGCCATCTCAGGTCACAACGTCATCTTGCACTGTTACGGTATAATCGGGGGACGTCGGCCTTTTTTCGGGTTCAGACTTTATGTTTTGTTGCGAATCAAAACCGCTGCAAACCCTCAGGGTAGAAATCGCTGGAGATGGCGGCAAAGCTCAACCTTACGGGATCAATTCTTGAGAAGGTTTTTACTGCTGGCTCTTTTTTTTTTTAAATCGCCGTCACAGCGTGGTCATAATCAACCGCAGGAAGTCGCGCCGCACTCACGTGCAAAAGGTGAAGATTTCCAAATCTCGTGCTAATGTCACATTGGGACGCTGCGGCCGCTCTGAGATGATTGCATGGATATCTGTCCAATCGTGGGACAGATATTTACATCACTATTCCTTGCCATAAGAAGTCAATGGCCACCGTGACAGCTCCAATAATCAGTCACCCCTTTGTAGGCGGTGCTTGGACCCCAGCTTGTGGGGTTCACTTACTAAGCGAGAGCGCTTCATCTCACCTGTCCTTGGGCATCTGCACTATTGACAGAGCTTACATTATCGGGCTGTAATAGTAAACTGTGCAGCAGAGAAGGAGCTTAGAAGCCCTGGGCCCCCGACCTGCTGCGTCCAGCGGACCCCCTGCTCCAGAACAGTCACTGCATTCTGATTGTTGGTTCTCATCTCTCTCTTAGGGTAAAGTCGATGAGCAACTACCAAACACTCGCGGGCTGAAGTGAGTATTGTGAGTGTGCATGGTCATGGGGGAAGGGAGGATGGAGCCTGGACACGACTGGAGCTTTCAACAAACTTTGCAAAACTCAGTAGTTTGAGAGGATACAAGAAATTTTGTAATAGATCTTATTAGAAAAATATCAATTCACAACTAAAATCTAGAGAGAAGAGGAAGATGAGGCTATATGCTGCCTGTAGAAGTCTATGAAGAGGGGAGGAGGTGCAGTGAGACCCTAACACTGGATTTACAGAAGTAATGCTCAGTGCTGCTCTATAACATCCTCTATGCTGCTTCTAACAGTGCACTGCAGAGATAGAGGGGAGCAGGATCTCCTCTTATGTGGGTATGGGACACATCATAGCCACCAGCATCATAGCTTCACCAGCAGAATAGTGAGCGCAGCTCTGGAGGATAATACAGGATGTAACTTAGGATCAGTACAGGATAAGTAATGTATGTACAGTGACTGCACCAGCAGAATAGTGAGTGCAGCTCTGGAGGATAATACAGGATGTAACTCAGGATCAGTACAGGATAAGTAATGTACAGTGACTACACCAGCAGAATAGTGAGCGCAGCTCTGGAGGATAATACAGGATGTAATCCAGTACAGGATAAGTAATGTATGTACAGTGACTGCACCAGCAGAATAGTGAGCGCAGCTCTGGAGGATAATACAGGATGTAACTCAGGATCAGTACAGGATAAGTAATGTATGTACAGTGACTGCACCAGCAGAATAGTGAGTGCAGCTCTGGAGGATAATACAGGATGTAACTCAGGATCAGTACAGGATAAGTAATGTATGTACAGTGACTGCACCAGCAGAATAGTGAGTGCAGCTTTGGAGGATAATACAGGATGTAACTCAGGATCAGTACAGGATAAGTAATGTTTGTTCACAGTGACTGCACCAGCAGAATAGTGAGCGCAGCTCTGGAGGATAATACAGGATGTAACTCAGGATCAGTACAGGATAAGTAATGTATGTACAGTGATTGCACCAGCAGAATAGTGAGTGCAGCTCTGGAGGATAATACAGGATGTAACTCGGATCAGTACACGATAAGTAATGTATGTACAGTGACTGCCAGCAGAATAGTGAGTGCAGCTCTGGAGGATAATAAGATGCAACCCAGGATAATACACGATAAGTAATGTATGTACAGTGACTGCACCAGCAGAATAGTGAGCGCAGCTCTGGAGGATAATACAGGATGTAACTCAGGATCAGTACAGGATAAGTAATGTATGTACAGGGACTGCACCAGCAGAAAAGTGAGTGCAGCTCTGGAGGATAATACAGGATGTAACTCAGGATCAGTACAGGATAAGTAATGTATGTACAGTGACTGCACCAGCAGAATAGTGAGTGCAGCTCTGGAGGATAATACAGGCTGTAACTCAGGATCAGTACAGGATAAGTAATGTATGTACAGTGACTGCACCAGCAGAATAGTGAGTGCAGCTCTGGAGGATAATACAGGATGTAACTCAGTATCAGTACAGGATAAGTAATGTATGTACAGTGACTGCACCAGCAGAATAGTGAGCGCAGCTCTGGCGGATAGTACAAGATGTAACTCAGTATCAGTACAGGATAAGTAATGTATGTACAGTCACTGCACCAGCAGATTAGTGAGCGCAGCTCTGGAGGTTAATACAGGATTTAACTCAGGATCAGTTCAGGATATGGTAGGTATTGACAGTGACTGCACCAGCAGAATAGTGAGCGCAGCTCTGGAGGATAATACAGGATGTAACTCAGTATCAGAACAGGATAAGTAATGTATGTACAGGGACTGCACCAGCAGAAAAGTGAGTGCAGCTCTGGAGGATAATACAGGATGTAACTCAGTATCAGTACAGGATAAGTAATGTCTGTACACAGTGACTGCACCAGCAGAATAGTGAGCGCAGCTCTGGAGGATAATACAGGATGTAACTCAGGATGAGTACAGGATAAGTAATGTTATGTATGTACAGTGGCTACACCAGCAGAATAGTGAGCGCAGCTCTGGAGGATAATACAGGATGTAACTCAGTATCAGTACAGGATAAGTAATGTCTGTACAGTGACTGCACCAGCAGAATAGTGAGCGCAGCTCTGGAGGATAGTACAGGATGTAACTCAGGATCAGTACAGGATAAGTAATGTATGTACAGTGACTGCACCAGCAGAATAGTGAGTGCAGCTCTGGAGGATAGTACAGGATGTAACTCAGGATCAGTACAGGATAAGTAATGTATGTACAGTGACTGCACCAGCAGAATAGTGAACGCAGCTCTGGAGTATAAAACAGGAAGTAACTCAGGATCAGTAAAGGATAAGTAATGTATGTACAGTGACTGCACCAGCAGAATAGTGAGTGCAGCTCTGGAGAATAGTACAGGATGTAACTCAGGATCAGTACAGGATAAGTAATGTATGTACAGTGACTGCACCAGCAGAATAGTGAGTGCAGCTCTGGAGGATAATACAGGATGCAACTCAGGATCAGTACAGGATAAGTAATGTATGTACACAGTGACTGCACCAGCAGAATAGTGAGTGCAGCTCTGGAGGATAATACAGGATGCAACTCAGGATCAGTACAGGATAAGTATTGTAATATATGTACATGCAGAAGTCCATGCACCTGGCTTGGATTTCTTTACCAAACAGCCGCATGTGAATATCACTGATAGTTGTAGAAGACTTTTTGGTTTGCAGGGGAAGCTCTAATCCGGAGTTTGGGCTATTAGTAGCTTTTGTAGGATAACGGCATCTTTTGCATTACAGCTATTACTCTGAGATTCCTCCCGTCAGCCGACAATCCAATTACTTTGAAGCAAAGCAGCCGTCTCAGAATACTGGTCTCAGATTCCCAGAACAAGACTACCAGGACTACCCCCTGCAGGGGCAGCAGCCACAATACTCTGTAAGTATCAGCATCAGGCTGTGCCAACACCCCGACCCTGTTGAATCTTCAACAACCAAAAAATTCCATTGGTTTTGGTGCATTTAAAGCTTTACTGGAGACTGGTATAAATAGACATCTTATATGGTGGATAAGGTTACATGCTGCCCATAGAAGTCTATGAAGAGGGGAGGAGGAGTAGAGGGGAATTGGTGCTCCATCCTAACTTGGGACCAGGGTCAGAGTTTCCAGGGCTCTGTTCAGTCGCACTACAGGATCTGATGGACTGTCCTATACCGTGCACAGCAGGGAGGTCACAGTTTCCAGGTGTCATTTGTTATGACAAATAGCAGCCCCCTAGGGGACCAGATTACAGGGGTTCTGCACGCTCCACCATTGGTTCCTAGGGGGATTTGACTCGCGTAAATGCCTCAAGAGTTGACAAGGTACTTAAATTTACGTAATATGAGCTGCAGTTACGCTTGTGAAATACGCATTGTGTGAATGACGTTGTGTATTTTACAAAACTCCAAAAACAAGAAAATTTTTTTTTTTTTTCAATCAGAATTTGTGAAAAAAATAGAATCGCTGCAACAAAACAACAAATCCGTATTCTAAAATCTAACTTTTATTGGATACCTTAAAATACTTAATAAACCTACGACCACTCTGCAGATACTATCCCACACTATATCTTAACCTTACCCTAATATCAATCAGGTGTTCGTCCCGAAAAGGACGTCCCGATCACCGATGACTGACCCTCATTTCTATTCCTATTCCTATATGACAGGTACCAGATAAGCTCTTATATTGTAAATGGCTAATACTATCACATAGGGGTGACAATAAAATATCCCACCTCCAGAGTCAGAAATATAAATTTAAGTTGACGTCTACAGTAAATCTCTTTAGATGTACCCTGATAAGCACATAAATACAGTCATATGAAAAAGTTTGGGCGCCCCTATTAATCTAAATAATTTTTAGTTCTAAATATTTGGGTGTTTGAAACAGCCATTTAAATTTTATATATCTAATAACTGATGGTTACAGTAATATTTCCGGATTGAAAAGAGGTTTATTGTACTAACACAAACTGTGCAATACTAGATATATAAATTTGAATTGGCTGTTGCAAACACCCAAATATTTAGAACTAAAAATGATTTAGATTAATAGGGGTGCCCAAACTTTTTCATATGACTGTAGCACTATTCCCCGCAGCAACAGTGTCATTTATCAATACAGGGATCAACTACTGTGCTTCTCTTATAAAGTATACCAGGGCACACTATATATCTAAATCAATGATTAGAAATCAACATAACCAATTCACTGCTGTCCGTATGAGACCAAATCATATATGGTCCATATTTCTTGGGTATGTTAGGAAAGAAAAATTATGGATACATACAGTCTTCATTCAACATATCCCCTTCTTTTAGCCCCGACGCGTTTCCCCCTCCACGAAGCATGAGGGTTCATCAGGGGGATATAAGAGATGTCCTGCTTAGGGACAGATAGTGTCCAGATACCTGCAGACAATGCTACTCATCCAAACTCACCTTATATAGTCTATCAATACACTTTCCAGCTGCGTCTATCATTGCGTCTCTACTGCGCATGTCCGGAAGTAACGGATTCCCTACGTAACTCCGGCATTCTGACTCCATGGTAACCCGTTCCACAACTACGCATGCGTAGTGCTTCAATCGCACCACGGAGATCAGGTCCGCAACTGCGCATGCGTACTCAGTACTTGAGCCGCAATCAAACCACGGGTCTCTACAGCGCATGTCCGAATTACTCCGCAATTCCGGCGTTCGGGTCCCACGGCAGCCCGCTCCCCAATCGCTCAGGAGCACCACTCCGGTTGCACCACGGAAAGCGGGCCCGCAACTGCGCGTGTGCATACAAAACCAAAGCCATCATCGCACTGCCATTAATAAATTGCATTTGATACTTCTCCCTTGGTAATCTCTACCTATATAGTTATAGGCATATTGTCTTCACCTACTGTCAGGTAGATATTGAAAATACATAATGCCAGCATTTTCAGTGTTCAACATTTAAATCAATTGTTAACATAATTCAGGTGAGTTGGTCAGTGCATACATACTGCCTACAATTATATAGATATAAAAAATATAAATCAGATACTAACACCAGTGGATGCAATAAAATATATAACCACTTAGGTCCTCTGGCCATTTTGCCTCGATATCGGACCAAATAATTAGTGTGAACCCATGAGTGCAAGAACAGTATATCTTAAATGAAGCAGCCAAAGTATAACATCTCATTTAAACCCTCAGGCTGCAAGGATATGAGTCTATATATCCATTCTGTTTCTTTACAGAGTAGTCTTTTGTCTATATCACCCTTTCTGGATGTCATATTTATCTTTTCAATGCATAGAAACATCAGGCACGATGAATCACCCCCATGTTCTTGCCATATGTGTCTGGACAGTGGAGTGTCACGCCTGTGCCTGATGTCCCCCAGATGTTCACCAATTCGGACCTTTACTTGCCTTTTTGTCTTGCCCATATATTGCTTACCACAGCCACAATTTCCCAGATATATTACCCCCTGGGTACGACAGTTCATGAAGTCTCGAATAATGTTTTTCCAGTTATATTGCTCCGAAATTCTTTTGTTTGAAGAATATGCCTACAGAAAATACATCCTCCACACCTAAACATGCCTAAGCGCTTTCTCTCCAGCCAAGTCTTTTCCTTAGGGAGAGCTACATAGTGGCTTCGAATGAGTCTATCCCTTAAAGATCTTCCACGTCTGTAAGTAATTAGAGGTCTTCGTGAGAGGACCCCTTTATATAGGCTGCAAGCAGTTAGGGACCCCCTTTAGGTAGTATACAGGCAGTTAGGTCTTCCCTTGAAGTAGTATACAGGCAGTTAGGGCTTCCCTTGAAGTAGTATACAGACAGTTAGGGGTCTCCTTTAGGTAGTATACAGGCAGTTAAGGCCTCCTTTAGGTACTATACAGGCCGGTAGGGGTCTCTTTTAGGTAGTATACAGGCAGTTAGGGTCTCTTTTAGGTAGTATACAGACAGTTAGGAGTCTCTTTTAGGTAGTATACAGGCAGGTAGGGGTCTCTTTTAGATAGTATACAGACAGTAAGGGGTCTCTTTTAGGTAGTATACAGGCAGTTAGGGGTCTCTTTTAGGTTGTCTACAGGCATGTAGGGTTCTCTTTTAGATTGTATACAGGTAGATAGGGGCCTCCTTTAGCCAAAGAAGTTTTGCCTGTAATATTGGCTGTTATATTCACTGAGTTCTGCCTCCAGGGTTCGTTATGCAGGTTCCCCTCCCTGCTTGTATCAATAGCATATGAAATGGTTGAACCGTGGTAAAAAATTTATAAAGCTTTAATAGAAAACTCTTTAAAAGAACATATATCCTCTGACATTTAAACCATACAACATAGTCCGTCAGACACAGATATAGAGAATGGCAAGATACTCAGGATTATAGTTGCGGCCGCCTGTGCCGTTCAAGACACGAGTCCATCAAAAAGCTCCCAGCACGGTGAGCAGGAGACACCGACCTCTGAGCGAAGACCGACGCACAGCAAGTGCGACGTTTCGGGGAAGCTCCTCCCCTTCCTCAAGCATGGTCCCGGGTGTTCAGTGACCGGATGCGCGGCCGGGCCCCGGGGAGCGACGGCACTGCCTCTGGGGCCCCCCGCGGCCCGGGGGGGGGGCCACCGGGGGATTCACCGGTTCCCCGGTGGCCCAGTCCGAGTCTGGGCCCACCCCACCTCCACGCTCACCCTCTTCTAAGAGGTCAGTTAGTAATCTCACACCTGGTAGATTTTCAGTCATAATACCTGAGTCATCACAGGTCTGTTTCTCACTGTTCTTAAAAAACTTAAACCATTTAGTTTTTCGAATAAAGAGGTTTATATCTTTAATCCAGCAAAAATCATTAAACTTGGTCGTTGGTACAAATGACAAACCTTTTGAAAGTAATATTTAGTTGTTCTTCCGACAGGGATTTTTTTGATAAATTAATTATTTGGTTCTGCCTTTGCCTTTCTTGCCCCTTTTCGGTTGTTGTACTGTACTTTCTCTCAACGTATATGGAGTTATCTGTTGTTCTAAAAAAGGAGCCGAAACAGAGGATGACGAGGAAGAGAAGGACCCATTTGATGTAGAAGCTGCCTGAGGCTGAGATGTCGAAGTACCATCCAGATCTGACATCCCATACTGTCTTCCCCAGTTTCTCATTCTCTTTGGGTTCCTCCATGATCTATAATTTCCTCGTCTCCCTCTATAGCTACCTCTATAACAATTGTTAATGTCGCTGTCTGAACATTCTGAATCTGAAGCTGATATATCTGCTTCTTTCAGATCAGATTCAAAAAGGTGGGAAAAAGCTCTTCCTTCCTTAAATTCCCCACGGTCCCGTAGATACTGTTTTTAGGTTTTTAGGTCTTTTAGGTTTTGTGTATATTTCTCCACCGAATTTTTTAAGATTACTTCGCGTCTTGCGAAATCTGGGTCAGTCTTAAAGGTTACCGCCTTTCCTATAATCTCTTTTAATTTTTTTTGTCTGTCCTCTCCAGAATAATTTTCTCCTCCTCTAGGAGTATTTTGATTAAATTAATAGATGATCCCAACAGTTCTTGTTCCCACTTCTTAACTAATTATGGAGACCTTGATCTTGGGGACGGGCTGACTTGTGATCTTAGGCCCCTGGGTACAATATTGGCTTTAATATAATTCTCAAGACAGTGTGTCTCCCAGAAAGATTTAATATTTTCTTTATAGGCAACATATAGTTCCTTAGCCCCTTAAGGACCCGGCGTTTTTTTTTTTGGTGACACGTTTGTTTTTCCCTCCTCGCCTTCTGAAAGCCATAACTTTTTTATTTTTCCACCTACATAGACACATGAGGGCTTTTATTTTGCGGGACAAGATGTACTTTCTAATGGTTTTATTCACTAATAGAATATACTGGGAAACCGCAAAAAAATTCCAAGTGGGACAAATTGTGAAAAAATACGTATTTTTGCCATGTTTCTGGCTGTTTTACGGCGTTCTTCGGTAAATATAATGTGTTATCTGTATTCTACAAGTTGTTACGCATCCGGCAATACCAAACATGTAGGGTTTCCCTTATGGTACCGTAAAAAGATTCCAAACATTTTCTATTTTTGAAATTTGCGCCACGGCGCCATTTTGTGCGACCAATAACTTTTTTGTACTAACACCTACGGACGTCAGTGAGGGGGCATTTTTGCGGGCTGAAGTGTATTTTTTATCGCTAGCAGTTTGGAATGCATGCGACTTTTTTGATCATTTTTATTCCATTTTTTGAGTGATTTTGGCTTTTGGAATTTTTTTTCTTCTACGGTGTTCAGCGTACGGGATAAATGTTATATTTTTATAGATCGGACTTTTTCGGACGCGGCGATACCAAATATGTGAAACTGTTTTATTATTGTAATGATTTTATTTGTAAAATGGGGACAGGGGGGTGATTTGTACTTTTAATACTTTTTTTTTTGTACTTTAAAACTTTTTTTTTTTTTTACTGTAACATTTAGTCCCCCATGATGCTTGACCACTAGGGGGCGCGACTGTTAATACAGCCTAATGCATTGCATAGGCAATGCATTAGGGTGTACAAAGATGGCGGTTTCCCCACTTCCTGTCTACGGCCGGAAGTGGGGCAAACCGGCAAATGTAAGTGACGGGGGCCTTCACAGGGCTCCCCACCACCGTGTCCGGTCGTCGGATCGGCGCTGCATAGCTGCGCTGATGCCAATGACCGTACCGATCGGCGTTCATTCAGACGCCGCGGCCATCTTTGCCACGGTGTCTGACGGGTTAAACAGCGCCAGCGGGCGGAGCCACCCACCGGCGCTGTAACTGCTGGGTGTTAGCGGCTGTGCGGGGGGGTCGCGGAGCGATCCCCCTGAAAAGCCCCTTAGCGGCCCTGGGACGTACTCATACGTCCAGGGTCATTAAAGGGTTAAATATAGATCTCAGATCAGTCCTATTGATATCCTCTGTTAATTCACAATCTGAAAAAAATGTTTGCACATCTGGCAACCATTTCGCAGCACCCACGGGTTCACTCAAAAAACCTTCCATTAAACAAAACTCCAAAAACAAGACAAAAATTTGAATCAGAATTTGTGAAAAAATAGAATCACTGCAACAAAACAACAAATCCGTATTCTAAAATCTAACTTTTATTGGATACCTTAAAATACTTAATAAACCTACTACCACTCTGCAGATACTATCCCACACTATATCCTAACCTTACCCTAATATCGATCAGGTGTTCGTCCCGAAAAGGACGTCCCAATTGTGTATTTTACACTGGAATCAATGAGAGGTGTCCTTCTACATTGTTTGAAGCTTATTTTGGGCCTAGTTCGGCGTGAAATCCCCCCCCAAAATAAGCGTTAAAATACATGATGTAAACACACCCTACATCTTGCCACAAATCTGGAGTCAAATTTACAGGCGTCAGCCCTTGTCTACACATCACTAGCATTTTTAAGTGAATTCAGTATTTAGAATTCACAAAAATCTGACTGTAGCCAGTGCCCCATAGTCCGCATGAGAAAATCCGAGCTATCGTCTACACCGCAGGGATTTTCTATTGTGGGATTTATAACCTGTCGGCCATGTTCTATCTTCTGGCGGAGTCTACTATACTTCTATGTACAGGCCCGGCTGAAATCGGACTGTGGGTTTTTTGCAGCAAAAATCGCTGCATGGCGATGTGAAAACGCTGTCAGATATCCAACGGCATTATAACATTAGCCGTGTAGACATAGGGTGCGTTCACGGGCACAGATACGCGCCCCAATACACCTTCATTAGCGCTGGTGAAAGTAGATGCTTGCAAACACAAACTGTCACACGAGGCTCCTATACACTTCTATTTCACGTCCGTAAAAAGAAGTGACCGGTCTGTGTATGGGAGACGGAAAGCTGCCTCGCGGTGAAAGTACTTGTTTGCAAGTGCATACTTTCACCAACGCCAATTAAGTCGTATTGTGACCAGGGCTGCCGTCAGAAATTTCGGGGCCCCCTACAGCTAAAGCACCTGGGCCCCCCATCAACCCTGCCCCTTTTAACCATGCCCCCTGTCAACACCATCGCTCCGCCCCTAACAACCACGCCCAGCAACCACTGCCAACCAACTCCAGAAAAAAAAAATGCAATTGTGCCATTGTCTTTGGATTTAGTTCTTGTTGAATTCTACAATGTACAGTTTATACTGCAGTAATGAGTACCTATACAAGGGCCAGCAAATAACACTGCATGATCAACGTGTGTCACCACTGTTACTGACCAAACCAGTACACCCAGTCCAATATAACCCAACAATACACAAATACCGAATAATACCGCCACATATCACTACATATAGTGACTAATACCACTACAATGTTGTAGACCAAACCAGAATAGCCAGACCACTATAACCAATTACAAAGACCAAATAATACCGCCACATATCACTACATATGGTGACTAATATCACCATGATATTACTGGCCAAACCAGCATACTAAGGCAAATATTACCAATATAACCACAATATACAAAGACCAAAAAATAATACCGCCACCTCATCACCACATAACTCCAAAGATGCAGAATAATGCCACAATACTGTTACTGAATATAATCCATCACAATAACACCAATATTACCAAAATTCAATGACAATATAGCGGGACATGTATGAAAACTGTCTAGGTGTAAGACTTTCTTTGTTGTCCATAGCAACCAATCAGAGCTCAGAATAACCAATCCGAGCGACCCTTTCATTTTTTCAGAGCACTATAAAGGGGCGCACTGATTGGTTGCTATGAGCTCTGATTGGTTGCTATGGACAACAAAGAAAGTTTTACACCTAGACAGTTTTCATACATAATGGTCGATACAAGTACACACAGTACTTTAGTGACTCACAGGTGACGTTGTCTGATAAGTCGTTCACTTTCCCTTTTCTTCTCCATTCGGTCCTGGACACCATGAGGACTTTTCCTGGACACCACTCGTCCCTGCAGAATTCACAACACAAACTCACAATCCCACCTGTACACATCTCCCTATGAATAAACTCCCAATAACTCCCCATCCATAGTTCCCCAAATAGTAATAATTACCCCTTTGGTGCCTTGGTAGTTTTATAGGGACCCCCATAGGTAAGTAGATAGTGGGTCCCCTTAGGTAGGTAGCCAGGTAGAAGGTCCCCGTTAGTAGAGGGAGAACTCGAGTGGGGCCTCACATGGAGGAAACGTGAACGGGGCCCCAAAAATTTCCAGGACCATGAGCGGGGCCCCACAACAGTCAGGGGCCTTGAATGGGGACCCCACAACCTTCAGGGGCCTTGAATGGGGCCCCCACAACCTTCAGGGGCCTTGAATGGGGCCCACACAACCTTCAGGGGCCTTGAATGGGGCCCCCACAACCTTCAGGAGTCTTGAATGGGGCCCCCACAACCTTTAGGGGCCTTGAATGGGGCCCCCACAACCTTCAGGGGCCTTGAATGGGGCCCCCACAACCTTCAGGGGCCTTGAATGGGGCCCCCACAACCTTCAGGGGGCTTATGGGGCCCCCACACCCTTCAGGGGGTTTATGGGGGCCCCACCACCTTCAGGTGACTTATGGGGGCCCCACAACCTTCAGGGGACTTATGGGGGCCCCCACAGGACTGGGAAGTGGCCCGGCGCTGCTGGGCTGGAGTGCAGGGGCCCGGCGCAACTAAGGTGGAGTGGAGGGGTCCAGCGCTATTGAGGGGGAGAGGCCCGGCGTTGCGAGTCACGCTGCGCACCATAGTGATCTCTATCTTTAACTGTAACTTAACTTACTCCTTCTTCAGAGCGCAGCAGCCGTGACTGAGCAGCCGGGCGGCCCCTTCTCCTTCCTCCGGCCGTGGGCGGGCCTCACTGATTCAAATGATCGCGCTTCCTGCCCACAGCCTGTGCGTGCGGCATGTACCTGTGTGTCTATACCTGTGCGTGCGGCGCGTACCTGTGCCTGCGGCGCGTACCTGTGCCTGCGGCGCGTACCTGTGCGTGCGGCGTGTACCTGTGCGTGCGGCGCGTACCTGTGCGTGCGGCGCGTACCTGTGCGTGCGGCGCGTACCTGTGCCTGCGGCGCGTACCTGTGCCTGCGGCGTGTACCTGTGCCTGCGGCGTGTACCTGTGCTGCGGCGTTGTACCTTGGTGGGCTTTGTACTGTGCGTCGGCGCGTACCTGTGCGTGCGGCGGCGTTACCTTTTGCGTGCGGCGCGTACCTGTGCCTGCGGCGCGTACCTGTGCCTGCGGCGTGTACCTGTGCGTGCGGCGTGTACCTGTGCCTGCGGAGCGTACCTGTGCGTGCGGCGCGGACCTGTGCCTGCGGCGCGTACCTGTGCGTGCGGCGTGTACCTGTGCGTGCGGCGAGTACCTGTGCGTGCGGAGCGTACCTGTGCGTGCGGCATGTACATGTGTGTCTAAAACTGGCGTGCGGCGTGAAAACTGTGCGTCCGGGGGTGTACCTGTGCGTGCGGCGTGTTACCTGTGCCGCGGCGTGTACCTGTGCGTGCGGCGTGTCCCTGTGCCTGCGGCGTGTACCGGGGCGGGGGGCGTTTACCTGTGCGTGCGGCGTGTACCTGTGCGTGCGGCGTGTACCTGTGCGTGCGGCGCATACCTGTGCCTGCGGCGTGTACCTGTGCGTGCGCCGTGTACCTGTGCGTGTGGTGCGTACCTGTGCGTGCGGCATGTACATGTGTGTCTATACCTGTGCGTGCGGCGTGTAACTGTGCGTGCGGTGTGTACCTGTGCGTGCGGCGTGTACCTGTGCCTGCGGTGTGTACCTGTTCGTGCTTAACTGTGCGTGCGCCGTGTACCTGTGCGTGCAGCGTGTACCTGTGCGTGCAGCGTGTACCTGTGTGTGCAGCATGTACCTGTGCCTGCGGCGTGTACCTGTGTGTGCATACCTATGCGTGTGGCAATACGCCATTTGAACGTATCCTAGCAACCACAAATTTTGCTGCAGATTTGTGGCAAGATTTAGGGCATGTTTACACAACGTATTTTCACTCTTATTTTGGAGCCTATTTCAGGCCAAAATACCCCCCAAAATAAACTTCATACAAGCAATACAATCATAAAATCCTAATTTTACACAGCACTCAATGACAGCTGGACTTGTTAGATTATTTTTACCGTATGTCCGGGGCATAGTTTGCTGCAATTACGCGTCAAACTACGCCCCGCAAGTACACCGTGTGATCACCCCCTTAGGGTGTGGGGGGCTCACACCTACGTTGGAGCCTCCGATGCAGATTGCATCAAAAATTTTAAAAAATATTGCGCCATTTTCCCTTTACTCACCCCATTTGTAGTCACTATGAGCGTCTGCCATGTGACGGATCTGCCGCTGCCGTTATCTTCAGTTTTCTGTTCCTATGACAGAACAAATACCAGAAATAATAAGTCAGGTGTGAACCAAGCCCTACAGACCCCGACATACTGCGTCACCCCCACTGCTCCGACATTGCTGGAATCCGCAGCACGGCCGCCACGCGTGCGCTGAGCGCGGTGTATATTCGCCATTGTGACCGCTATCCATTCCGTTCACCTGTCTTCTCTTACAGAGGTTTTCAGGGCCCGCCATGCCACCAGCGGATTATAACCAACAGAGAGCCCCGGAGCCGTCCAGCCAGAACGCCGCCTGGGCCAACCGCTCCTTCCATTTTGTACGTCCGCAAGTTAAAAGTATCTACGACTAGTAAGCCCCAGAATGACGGTCGTCGTGTGCGGGGCCCGGTCTCCTGCTATGGCTGCTGCTATAGGAAGATCTTACTACAAACTCCTACATCTGTATCGTCAGTACAACTGTAAGACCATGGATCACTCCCAATCTATATGCTTAAATAAAATGAATCAAGGCTCCCCCGTCTCATTGTGTTGTATTAGATTATGTGTATTTATGACTGGTGCAGAGAAAATGGCGGCGTTGCCCATAGCAACCGGTATACTAATCTGAAACCAACCAATCAGATCGCTGCTTTTATTGTGAAGAGCATTGGCTGCCAATCATGTCAGTGCTTTTATCCTCTCGCATAATAGCAACAGTAACCAATCAGATCACTGTTGCTATAGATGTGCTCTATATCAACCAATAAGATCACTGTTGCTATAGATGTGCTCTATATCAACCAATCAGATCACTGTTGCTATAGATGTGCTCGATATCAACCAATCAGATCACTGTTGCTATAGATGTGCTCGATATCAACCAATCAGATCACTGTTGCTATAGATGTGCTAGATATCAGCCAATCAGAGCACTGCTTCTTTTGTGAAGAGAAGTGACTGCCAATCAGGTCAGTCTCTCGTATACTAGCGACAGCAACCAATCGGATAACTGTTTCTATAGATGTGCTCAATATCAACCAATCAAATCAATGCTTCTATTGTGAAGAGAATTGGCTGTCAATTAGGTCACTGCTTTTATCCCCTAGCATATTACGGACAGCAACCAATCAGATTACTGTTTCTATAGATGTGCTCAATATCAGCCAAGCAGATCACTGCTTCTTTTGTGAAGAGAATTGGCTGCCAATCAGGTCAGTGCTATTATCCTCTCGCATACTAGCGACAGCAACC
Organism: Phyllomedusa bahiana; assembly: GCA_025379985.1. Classification (NCBI taxonomy): domain Eukaryota; kingdom Metazoa; phylum Chordata; class Amphibia; order Anura; family Hylidae; genus Phyllomedusa; species Phyllomedusa bahiana. The sequence continues at coordinate 47,727 of JAODAL010030621.1, forward strand.
AATCAGATGACTGTTTCTATAGATGTGCTCAATATCAACCAATCACATCGCTGCTTCTATAGTGAGAAATGGCTGTCAATTAGGTCACTGCTCCCATCTGCTAGTACTGTATATTACAGACAGCAACCAATCAGACTACTGTTTCTATGAATGTGGTCAATATTAACCAATCAGATCGCTGCTTCTATTGTGAAGAGAAGTGGCTGCCAATCAGGTCAGTGCTTTTATCTTCTAGCATAACACAGACAGCAACCAATCAGATTACTGCTTGTATAGATGTGCTCAATATCAACCAATCAAATCGCTGCTTCTATAGTGAAGAGAACTCTTTGCCAATAAGATCATTATTCGGCTAATGTTAGCTAATCAGGTGATTGCTTTTATCTTCTAGATTAGCCACAGTAACCAATCACATCACTGATTTTAGAGACCTAGTCAGCATCAACCAATCAAATCAACGCTTCTCTTGTGAAGAGAACTGGTTGCCAATAAGATAACTATTCGGCTGATCGTAGCCAATCAGGTCGCTGCTTTTATTCTCTAAACAGCACAGGGACCAGTCCGTGGCTAAAGAAGGGATTTTTAGGGTCTAGTTCGCACTGAATAACTCTCCATGGATTCTCACGGGTTTTGATGTACATATATTGTAACAACGCGTTTCGTGGCACGCTCACCACTCCATCTGGTTACTCCATGTTGTTGGTACACAGCAAGATTATTGAGGGAACCACCAAGAGTTAATTGGCAGTTTACACACAAATAAAATCAAACACAGACTTATGCCACAATCTAAAAAATAAATAGAGAATGATAAGCTTATAATAGCTCTCACACGAAGGGCCACATTATGAAAACTGTATGGGTCTAAAACTCACTTTGTTGCCCCTAGAAAACCAATCGGCCCATGAAAACCAAAACGACCCCTTTGCGATCAAACAGACCCCTGTGACCCAAACAGAGACCATAGCCACCAACCCGAGCCCTAGGACCAATCAGGCTCATAACAACCCCGAGCCCATAGCGACCCAAACAGAGCCCTAGCCCCAACCGAGCCCATAAAAACCAATCAGATGCCCCTCTCATTTTTTAAAAAAAGAAAGGTGTTTGATTTGGGGGCTATGGGCTCTTTTGGTTTCATGGGCTCTGAAAGGTTGTTGGGGTCTGGTTGGTTACTATGGGCTCTGATTGGTTTTTATGAGCTCTGACTGGTTGTTATGTGCTCTGATTGGTGGCTATGGGTTCTGATTGGTGGCTATGGGTTTTGTTGGTTTGGGTAGGGTCTGATTGGTTTCTATGGCTCTGATTTGGTTTCCATCTTGATTGATCGCTTTTTGACTCTGATTGGTTGTTATGGGCTCTGACTGGTTGTTATGGGCTCTGGTTCATTGCTATGAGCTCTGATTGGTTACTGTGGGCAACAAAGTGAGTTTTCATACATGTGGCCCTAAATTCTCGTTATCATTCTAAAACTATATTAAATACCTTTAGATTCAAGCAAAACTTCTATTATTATAATTAAATAGATAGATACAGTTCCCTGGATTCACCACCAGGGGCCCTCATCAGCCCACATGGTCTCTTGAACTTTTCTTTAACAAAATTAGGAGCGACATAATGGTGTCAGTATTAGGCTATGTTCACACGACGTCTTGCAGCGCGTGCCCTTTTGCACCGCGGGGCGGGTGTGTTTTTGAAAAGGGTGATCAGCCCCCCCGGGGCCCCCCCTTCCTTTTTGTTATTCCTACTCTCTGTGAGAGCTATGATTACCATAATTACAAGACGTATTTCAGGTCACATTGCAGCACAATTACGCCCCGAAATACGTTCTGAAAGAAGCTGAGTGAACATCCCCTTAGGCTACGCCAAGGCGGCAGTGACAAAATTACGGTCGGATTCTGTCTTAAGAACAAAGGGG